>JABUQX010114555.1:30000-31274 GCA_015478945.1 Trachelipus rathkii | reverse complement strand
TGTGTGTGTGTGTCTGTGTGTGTGTGGGTGTGTGCCTCGTATATAGGCCTAATTATTATTATTATATATATATATATATATATATATATAGTTAGTATATAGTATATATATATATATATATATATATATATATATATATATTATATATATATATATATATATGTGTGTGTGTGTGTGTGTGTTATTTGTATTGTTACTATTGTTATTATATATTTATATATATATATATATATATATATATATCTATATATATATATATATATATATATATATATATATATATATATATATATATATATATATATATATATATGTGTGTGTGTGTGTGTGTGTGTGTCTGAATATAGGTATAATTAATATATATATATATATTTATGTAAATATTTATATATATATATATAGTAGTTAGTTAGTATATATATATAGTATATATATGTATATATATATATATATATATATATATATATATATATATATAATTCAATGTATGTATGTGTTTGTGTGTGTGTGTGTATGTGTGTGTGTGTGTGTGTGTGTGTGTGTGTGTGTGTGTGTGTACCTGTGTATTTGTATATGTGTTTATATGAATAAATTTTTCCCCTTTTAAGAAACAATGATATATGCCTTTACCCTTCAATTCTTCGGTAGTGTATTTTTCCCCTTCTTGTTCATGTCAAAGGTCATAAGAATTATGGGAACCAGATGTCGACTTTATTTCAACCCTTCAATACAAAGGGATAAAATTATATAAATTAATATGCAGTGCCGCTCTATCAAACAAAATTCAATCGCGATAAATACTTGAAATTGCGGGAACTTACCGTAATGATGCGGTAAAAAACGCGTCGGTCGGTGGTTCAGGCCCAAGTCAAAGATCCGAAATCGAAATCTACGGTAAAAAAATATACCAGAATTCCTGAAAAAATAATAAAAATATTACCAGCATTCCAGATTTATCCGTAAAAATCTACGGAATCTGGAATGCTGGAAAATGCTGGTTTTGCTCCCCTTACTACTTTAGTTATTTATTTTGATAGCTTTATTTAGGTCCCGGCCTCTTTTATTTTCATTTAAAATTAGAAATATGAAAAATATTTTGTAATAAATTTTTTTCCTATTCCGAATCCGACTCCCTCTTATAAAGACACTTTTTCCTTCGGTTCCTACCTCATCCAAAAGTGGAGACTCCAACTGCTTCAGCTTCCGATTTCAGGCTCCGGCTTTGGCTCCGGCTCCGGCTCCGACCTAGGCTCCGGCTCCGGCTCCGGCTCCGG
>JABUQX010114555.1:17500-20000 GCA_015478945.1 Trachelipus rathkii | reverse complement strand
AATTTTTGAAGAATGTGAAGCGCATCTGAATCTGAAACTGAGTATTGAAATTGCGTTACTAAGAATAACAAATTCCAAAAATACACCCAACATTCCTACTTCGACCTCACAGACTCTATTATCGCACATCACCATTTTACTATAACCATTTTTGGTATGATTTAAGTATCAGCATTAGGAGAAAGTTTTTAAATTTTTTTTTGCAATTTGTCATACCGAACGGTTAAATGTGAAATATAAAATAAAAGATTGTTATAATACAAGGAAATCTCGATAGAACAAAGGGAGAATTTAGTAAAAACAGAATGGGGATTTATAGAAGTTCGAAAATGCATCACATTGTACAACGTGCCCAAAAAACCAGCAATAGATGGACTAGTTCTTGTTCGGTCACAATTTCCAATATTTACATCTTGTTGCAATACTGGCAATTTTTACCCGTTTTAATGCTTCAGTAGAAAGAAGCTTTTCAACATTAACACCTGAAAACCTACTGAGAAATACTATTGGAGATCAAAGACTTATTGGACTTGCCGTCCTCTACATACAAGAATATGAAGAAAAATTGAAGAAGATACCTCGGACTTCGCTCACTCTCATTTCCTGCGATTAAATTTAAACAATTTAGGTATGATGATTTTAGAATTTCATATAAATTCTTCCCATTTTCTTAGGAATTTAATATGTTATGTCCTTCTCCACTCTATAGTATATACTCTATAAAAGAAAATTATTAGATTTCTTCTTTATAGCTATATATATATCATATATACTATATAATATTACCTATATATAATATATATATATATATAATATATATAATAAATATATATATAACTATATAAAAGTATACGATTTTTTGTGCCCCGAAAAAAATTCGATACGCCACCTGCTGCTATATATCTATTAATAATAATATATACATAATAATATACTACCTATATAATATATATATATCTATAATATACTTTTATATCGCTAATATTATATATAATATATACAATACATTATATAGTTATATATTATATATATATATCTATATATTATACTTAGATTATATATAACTATACCTGTAAAGATATATTTGTTTATGCCCCCCCCACAAATATTGCTCTGTGGATACGCCGACTGCTATTACGTATATATTATATTATATCATATAATAATAATTATAATAAAATTATATATATATATAAATAAATATATATATATAATAATATACTAGTATATATATATAATATATATATATATATATTATATATATACTATATCTGCAACGAAACAGCTGACAGAGCAGCTAGGTTGGCTACATCTGATCAACATAGTGCCTCCAGTATCTTCTGCTCATATTACGACGGGGTTTCCTTCCCTCTTCAGAAATGACTTCGCTTCCATCTTACAAGGTGTACGTGGGGGGTGGGTGTTCAGAGATCTGGTGGGGAGATGTTGAGCTTCCGACCACCCGAAGTCAAGCTAAGGGATTAAGCCTCTTTTAGGTAAGTTGTCTCGCTTCCAACGTCTCAAGAAACGACTCCTTACTCGTCTTCGCATTGGCCACTCTCCTTCTCACTCATGCGACACTTGATATGTCAGGACTCCTCCCTCCCTACCTGCCAATTTTGCTACATTCATATCCCTCAAGTCTATCTACAATCTCTTTATTGACTTCCTAACAAAAGGCCGCCGCCTGTGGTTATTTCTTTCCGCACGTCGATCAGCTGTCTCCCGAAATACCAGCTGGCCCACATCTGCTGAATCCCTACTTTCGACAGCATCTCGGTTTCCCATTCTTAGCGAATTGGGAATTCTTTAATGTGATTTGATTGTCCATCTCTCTCCTAATTTGCTATTCTACCCCTTTTTTGGTCTAGGTGCAGTTCACCGAGTTGATTCAACCGGGTCTGGCAGCTTCTTTGCACTCCGTGACTGCCTGTTACATCCCCCCGCCCAATATAATATATTATATGATATATAATATATTAACATATACTATATATATATCCTCACTATAGTACATATATATATTATGATAATATAATATAACATACTATATACTATATAATATATATATCAAGCTCTGCATAGCAAGTAATATAAATCGTGTAGTTCGCTCGCACAGTCAATTTTTTTGAATAAACTTATTATAATTAAAATGAAAAAAGGTATTTGCGGTATTAGCTTGGTCTTTGTTAGTCATAAAAAAATGCCACAGGTGTTTCACCTTAACATAACCTTACCTGCAAAGTTATAATTATTTAAATATATAAAAAGTCAGACATATCGACCGGTGATTGTAAATATAAACCGCATGCAAATATTTCAATTTTGCTTATCTATCTATCTATCTATCTATCTATCTATCTATCTATCTATCTATCATCTCTCTATCGCTATATACATATATATATATATACTTATATATATATATATATATTGATACATATACTTACATATATATGACAGTATATATACTAAAACTATTATATTATTATATATATAT
>JABUQX010114555.1:0-15000 GCA_015478945.1 Trachelipus rathkii | reverse complement strand
GAAAATATTGAATCTAGAGCATTTCAATTTGTCAACTCTTCTACTCTAACTAACTTACTCCAATCTCTATTACAATCAGTCTCCTTCTTTCTCTGTGCAACTTCTGACCATAAAATAACCACATGATGCTGCAATCTCTTAATGTGACTTCCTGACTGCAAGTCGGTGAACATATTTCCTTTATTGCTATTTTAAACATAGTACCTTAAACTTAGCGACAGTTTAACTCTAGATAATGTATCGCGGTACCCGCACCACTCTCACACACTCTCACTCTCCTCACCCCTAATCCAGTGGAATTTGATAGGTCACTCATATACATACCTACCATATATATATATATATATATATTTATATTATATATACATATATATAGTACTATATTATATAGAATATATATATAATATTTAAAAATTTTAATAACTCACTATATACTATATATATATATATATTATATATATGATATATATATATAAGATATACTTATATTACGATATATATATATATATCTTTCTTCTTCTTCCTCTTGTTGTTCCCTTCTTCTTCTTCATTATTATTTAACTCCACAGACTGGGGATGGAGTGCGCAATCATGCCCAGGAAACAGAGATAGTTGTATAAGTAGAAGAGCATAACCCTCTCCTCATACCCTTAAGTGAAGGCACCGTCCTGCCAATCCACCTGTACTATCTTCACAAAGATGCAACTTAGGCCCCGCCTGGGCCAAATAACCATGCCCCCTCTGCCCTTTTTGGGCTTTTATTTGGATTCTTTTTTTTTCAGAAAATTGTGTGGATTATAGTGAGGAATAAGGGAAAAGATTTCACCAGGATATCCGAACAATGGAGAAAGTTATCACAAGTGCGTGACGCAACATTCAACCACTCTTCTTTTTTTACAAAACAAAAAGAAATAAATAAAATTGTGTGCCCATGACTTACAAATCACTAAACTCAACCCATTCACACACACCAGCACAAACACTCTCACTCACACACACACAACCACCTCTCCTACAGTGCCACACATTTTTTGAGAGAAATTCCTTAAAATTTTCAAGATTTCAATAATTAATCCATTTTTTCTTTGTTGTCCCAAGGTTCCACTACTATTGTTTTTCTTGTGTTTTATTCAATTCTAGTTTCGTTTTGAAGAGTCTTTAGCAGTTGCAATACCTTGCATCAAGCTATCTATCATATAACGACAAAAAAGATAAGGGAAAACGAGATATAGAGTTTATATATTGCTTAATAATTAACAACATGGTAATTTTTCCTGAGTAGAGGAAAACTAATATTATTTTCTGATTGCTGGTCGGATTTCCAGCGTAACATTCGTGAAAAGACATCACAACCTCACAATATTTTTTGTCCAAACGCAGACAGGAATTATGCAACCATTCTTTCGCTTCTGCCAAAATTCAATATTACTTCAGATACTGTTTAATGGGGTTCAATCCACTTATTTTAGACCTCCCAGTTACGATCGCCTCCCAAGCAACCTCACTACATATACAACCGCCTTAACTAATTGACTAACCATCTATCCTTTCCAAATGAAAAATCACTTTAATACACTCTCATTTATTCCTTTCTTCACACCACACAACTTTTTAATAAGTTTATTCTTCATTTTATCAATTCTTTTCTTCTCACACCTAATATGCCGCTAAGATTATCCATCTTAACTGTCTGCACATTTGATTTATATCTCTTATTCCACACCATAGTTTCACTACTATGCCTTAACACCGGAAACAAAATACCCTCATGTGAACCCTAGCGCACTCAAGACTTAGTCCCTTTGCATTCACCAAAGGTTTAATTGCACCAGTCGCCTGCCTACCATCCACAACTTTCCTACAGCACTCAGCATCATTCGTTTCCTTTTCATCCAACATAAAGCCTAAATATTTAACTCCGATATTTGTTCCAGCTGTCGATCATTCAACCTCATTTCACACTTCCAACTCTCCTCACCTACTAATATGACCTACCACTATGACCTACCATTATGAACTTCCTCTTAACTTATATACCTTGCCAAACCAATCTATCAATCTTCTCAAACTTTCTTAAGATTCACCAAAGAAAACCTAATCATCTGCGTACCATAAGCAAGGCACCCTCCACTCTCTTCCATTCTCCATCAGTCTAACTCTCACCCTTGCCATTTCATCCATAAATTCTTTCATCGCCTCATGCATATGTAAATTAAATAGCCATTTAGACACAACATATCCCTACTTCACTCCGCTATTAATTTTAAATCATTCACTCTCCATTTCATTTCTTCGTACCCAAGCTTCAATATTAACCTGCATACTTTCTAATTCAATTCAAAAGCCTACTACCAACAACATATATCATGAACACCTGTCACAGAGTTTCCTTATTAATTATGTCAAACACCTGTTGCAAGTTCATAAAACCTAAATAAAGTTCCTTCATCTCCCTCATTTTCTAACTCATTTGTTTCAATGTAAAAATTCGATCTAAACATACTCTACCACTTCTAAATGAGCGTTGTCCTTCAACAATCAACCACTCAGTCACTCGATCAACTCTTTCAACTAAAATACCAATTTACATCTTCCCTACAACATTCAATAAACTAATTCACCTGTAGTTTCTGCAGTTTCTTTTATCACTCTTACCCTTATACAAAGGTACAATCACTGCTTCCCATCATGCGGAACTACGCCCTCCACAAACGCTTTGTAGCACAACTTCCATATCGAGTTAACCTTCATTCTTTATCATTTCACTAGTGATTCCATCTATGTCTACTGATTTACCATTTCTCAACTTTCTCACTCTACCCTATTACCCCTTCCATACTAGATTACCTCATCCCCAAATACCTACATCTTCTTACGTCATCACACACACACACGTTAACAATCACCTCTTCATCACTGCCAATGTTATGCAAATTTTCGAAATTCCCCCCCCCCCCACTCTCCTCACGTCCTTCTTATCAGTCTCAAAAGAGTCATCCCTATACATTATTCTATAAAGATTCCCCTTATCTCTTTTCTACCCATTCTCACCGCTATCAAAAAAAGCTTTCTATTCCGTTGTAGGTCTCATTCATTCTCCTTCCAAACTATTCATTAACTTTATTTTTTCTCCTACGTATGAAAATTTTAACCTTCCTCTTTCACTCCTCTCACTCTCATTCTTTCGAAACCTCATCATTGGATTTAAGTAAATTTAACCATTATTTTTTTTTACTTTCTACTGCTTACTTCACCTCCTCATTCCATCATTCACTATTAGGCATTCTTACTTCCTACTTTAGCACACCCTCCACTCTCTTACACTACTAATAAAAGTTTCTTCATTGCGTCCAGATCTATTTTCAATCTATCTAAATACCCATCCAATTCTCTCATAATGCTGCAAGTGCTTACACAAACGTTTCCTGATAACCCTGTTCATTTAACTTTTCACTCCTATTTTTCCCACCACTACCACAGTTATATAAATTAACAACTATATATAATGTATCCTGACATACCATAAACGTTAACTCTCTCTCACGATTATATATCTATCCATCCATAGTCAACATTCATTCACCAACACAAAATCAATCATACTCATTCACTTCGACACCATCTTCGTACTTCTTACATTCCGCTATCCTTATCGATTAGTGTTGTGCTTTGAAAAATGCTATTACCACACACACATACTCGACTCCTCCTCCGCAGATTCTGTAACATCACCATCCAAATCCATTCCATTCCCTCCTCAACCCCAAAGACATGCTTGCGATATAGTTATCATCTTCGATCACCTTAGACCATTCTATACGTCGCTCCACAACATTATTATTAATCGTATCACTTACCCACCCACTACGCACTCTCCAAAACATCGAGCTCTGATCATTCCCAGAAACGTCTGCAATCCTACCCTACAGAAGAGCATAATAGTTGCAACCTCCAAATTTCCTTAACTCTCACCATAACACACCACAGCGAGAGAGTATGTGCTTTATACTCTAATTGCTTCATTATGCCACAGTATAATATCACTCACGATGCTGCCAATACTACTCTCTCCACAACAGCCAAACACATTTAACTCGCAGATCAATCACCCTAGTCGAGTCCTTTCATCTTGCGTTCGGTCATAGACCAGCGAGAGAGTGCGAAATACGTCATTTAGTAAAAGACGTGCGGATGACAGAAGCCTGGTATACTGTGTCCTCTTATTGTCCCCATTGATAAAAGGGATGTTGAAGCAGATATCTCTTGCACACGTATAAGTCAATACTCGGTTTGGCTAAAATTATGGGTCTTACTTATCTCTATTATATATGACCACACACACTACTCACAATTCATCAAATAATAACTGGTATTTATCTCCCACAACGAAACTATAGCAAAGAATACTCTCAGAATACCTAAACTGCAATACAAGAACCATTCTCTCGTTTATTCTATTTCTAGAGAGATCGATCGCGCCTCTTTCTATATATATATACTTCTCACACACACTCGGAGTAATCTGCATTAGTTCTCAAGTACTCACTGTGCACGTGCAGATAACATTCTCTTGCACACACAACAACTGGAAGTAGGATGGTGTTATATCCTCAAAACCACTCGTCCTTCATCGTTCGCTTGTACGGGAAGAATCCAGCAATGGTAAACTCAGTAAACTATCCCGACTAAAACTGCTCCAGAGGCTCTATATAAGATCTAACACTTCTCTTCCAATACTATATAGTCCTTTAACATGCTACCTACAACCACTATATCATTTTCTGCCATCATTCCTAGCCTTCATTTCTTCCGCAGAGAATCTTCCCATCGCTATTCGCTACGTTAAATGTTTCTGGTATCTTAGGCAACTATATTATGCCATGCCATATATATATACTGCCTCTCTCTATTTATATATATTATTCTATATATAATTTGCGAACCTTTGTGAGTCCCTTCGTTGAAAACAATATACTCATATACCTACTCATCTCACTCCCAGTAATATATATGATAATATATGTAGAAAGTAGACATATATCTACACGTGAGTGAGTAGTGCGTGAGGCTATCTATATATAATACATAAATATACATATATATATATATATATATTTAATACTATATATTAACATAAATAGTTATACTATCATACACACTACTTCGAGGCTCAGACTCACCTATATAGACCGGTGAGGTGAGTGAGTGTGAGTGTTAACGTGAGTAGTGAGTGAGTATATATTACCTCTCACACTATATACTATATATACACTTTATTATATATATAGTATTATCATATAATAAAATATATATCACATATATAGCTATTAATACTATATTCATACTTCATTTTATTCCCAGAATTATATACTCTTCACCTTACGAGGATGAGAATTCTGACTCTTGTAAATGCTGTCAGATAATTAGAACGTGTGATATCGTGTCTTAAGGCATATCGACATACCTTCCTCCTTTAAAATATATATATTCCAGTGTGTGAGTCGTCTCTCCCTCCATAAATTTTATCCGTTTCTCTAATGCAGCTCTCTGACCTCCAGACTTAACCAGTTATGCCCTCATTCTTTCATGAACCTGCCGTACAATCTTTTTACTTCCAAACGCCGAGTGTAGCGAGCATGTCGTCCATTGATTTATCCGAGTATGAAATTGATCTCATCAACTCTAGTGCATTAATATATATATATATATATATATATATATATATAATAACATATAAATATAATATATATATATATAATATATAGTATATATATGATATATAGATAGTATATAATAATATACTTATTTATATATATATATATAATATATATATATAGATATATATATGTATATATATCATTAGTTATATTATAATAATATAGTATATATTATAGAATAATATATATTATATATCTCATATATATCTTATATATATACTTATATATAATGATATTACTATATATATATATAATATACTATATAAAAATATATGATATATATATATATATCTATCTACGTGGCATCAAACCGCGTATATATTCATGGCAGTTTCGCATGCAGACCGCGGGGTCTCCTAGCCTAGACTATTACCCTACGAGAAGTCCCTTCAAACGTGATCATGAATTTTATCATATTAAAGTCGCACAATCGCTATATATAAAATCACACAAAAGGGTCTAAAATACGGTGACCCAAATCTGTGGACTATATATATATTATATATTCATATATGTTATAGTATAATATTATAGTATATATATACGTAATATATAGTATATGTATATAGGATATATATATATATATATATAATATAGTCAGTATAATCCCTTCATGTTAAAGTTAAAAGTAAAATCACATTAGTAGCTTTTTTTTTTTTTAATCGAATCAATTACATTAATACATTCTAAAGCAATCCGAATATTGTCCATATAAAAGTTAATAAAAACTTTTGCTTTCTTCAGGGATTTCCAAACGATGCAATCAGTTAACATAATTGTCGATTGTTGTTACGAAGGTTGCTCTGTAGTGAACAAAGCGAATACGACTTAATGGAACACCCAAATAGTGAACCTTCCTTTACAAAACATTTTAAAATCTAATAATCTATATATATATATATACAATGATGCTTGGAATATATAAAATTAGGGAACACATAGATTGCATATGATCTATTGTTTTGCTTCTGAAATAGATTCAAGTATCAATTTCTTCATTTTGCTTCCCGAGTAATTAGCTTTTTTTTTTTTGAATGAAAATCTGAGTTTAAAACGAAACTTCAAAACCTTTAGACGCAAATAATGAAAAACACACGCCAAAGTTTTTAATGAGATTATCTCGAATTTAAAATATAAATGCAAAAGAGAACGAATAAAACAAATTAATATTTAGATATTAAAATACTGCTCACTCAATATTATATACCTATTATATTAATATAATATATATTATATAATACTTACAAAAATAGTATATAATATTATATTTATCTATATATACCTAAAATAATATAAAAAGGATGTATATAATTATATTATATATGTATTTATTAATATGAATATATAATTATTATACTATATATACTATATTATGACTTAGTAGTTTATTCTCTAATAAATACATCCCTCCATAAGCGGGCCTTATAATATATATATATATCTATATATATATATATAATACTATAAAATTAATATATATTCCAACTTACTATAATAGTATATACATAAATATATATATATTAATATTGTAATATTAATTTAATGTATTTACTACTATATAGTAACTACTCTCACGAATTATTACATTACCATTAGTGATAGGTATATATAAATTACTAATAACTACATATATATGTGAGTAGTGAGTATATCTATATATATATATAGTATATTGTCTTAAAATATATATATATATAATATATATATATATACATATATATATATATATATATATAATATATATATATTCATATTTATATATATTATATATATATATATAAATATATATATATATATATGGTATTATACTATATAAAGTATATATATATAGATATATATATATAGTTAATATAATATATATTATATATATATATAGGTATATATATATATATATAATATATATATATATATATATAATATACTATATATATATATATATATTATATAAATATAAATATATATCATATATACCTATATATATATATATATATATATATATATATTATATATAATATAAACTAATATACTATATATATACTATATATATATAATATAATATATATGATATATAATATATATATATACATATATATATTAATATATAATATAATATATTATTACGGGTAATATTAGTTGTTATATACTCCTCACACACTCGTATATACTATGATTATATATATATAATATACACACTATATATATTTATTTTTAAATGTAATACTATATCTATATATATTTATTAAAAATACTACTAAATCATATATATATTAGTAGTATATAATAATATATTTTAGTATATTATATATTATATATATAGTGTAATAAGGATATATGTAGCTATATCTTATATATATCCTATATATATAAAAATACGTTACTATAAAATAATAAGTTTTAGTTAATTATATTATAGTATAGTAGTAATAATAGATTATAAACCTTGAATAGTATTATGCGTAGGAAATTTTAAGCTATTATCGCTTTATGGTTATATTTACTTCCTTGAGAGGTGAACTCTGAGTTGGCTTTAAGGATTATTACGATAAATTATTGAGAAAGAACATCTTTCAGCATACTAAAAGCAGTTAAAACAAATTTAAATAAATAACCTAACATTAAAAAATATAATCTTTTTCAAAAGGTCTGAATCAGCCATGGAAGGCCAAAATCTCTTCTACCATTTGAATGTAGACAGCTATTAGTCGGTTGGTTTGTCCAGCAGCAGACTTTTGTTAGAATGGTGATAGTTTCATGAATCATTTTGTATTGAGTCAATCTTGAACTCTCCAGGGCAGCGGTTATAATTGGGGATTGTTCAAATCGCAAAAAGCTCCGTGATTTTTCTTTTGTTTCATCTCGGATATTTCTAATGTTGTGTTCCTATTGTAGAATGTTTATTTGGTGTTCTTTTGTTCATCGTGATGTGTAAGGGCTGAGGTTTTCGTGGTTGCGTGTGTCAAGTCACACTCCTCTCTTCGGTATTTTCTTGCTGCAAAGTCTATGGTACGCGTAAGTAGTACGTGATTGCAAAGTGTTGCAGGGAAATTTATATATAAAAAAAGGAGCAGTATTAATTGATTTTCGATTTTGTTTAGGCGGGCTTTTAGAAATTGATTTTTACCCGTTATGTTTAATGGGATGTTACCTTTTTGCTAAAAATTAATGAAGCTATGTGTCCAAATTTTCGACAGGCCAAGTGGACTCGTATTGCTTTGTTGTATGTTTCTTTATGTTATGTTTAAATTTTTCGCTTGGTATCCCTCTCTATTCGCTCTGCTCTTTTTTGTAGCATGTTGTCTATAATGTAATAATATGTTTATGGGTTTTAAAAGGTATGTTTTATCTTCATTACCAATTAGTGTATCCTAGTATGTTACGAATGCCAAGGTAAGCAGATCTAAAACGCATGAAGGACTATAGGATGACAAGTGGTACCCTATGTCTAAACAAAAACACACAGACCTGAGCATGGCTTCCCCCCTTATCCCATGAGAGTCGCAACAGATATATATGGAGTTACAACAAAACATTCTATTACATAGAGACGATGGAGGACGGAGCAGACGCTTTCGACTTTTGCTTACAGTAAAGTAAGATGCACATTTTGCTCGCCCGCGAACCGTCACGCACACACACACACACACATCTTAAACTACATTAAAACACCTTACCATTACCTGACATATCAACTTCGCCATGGAAACCATCCAAACCACAACACTATTCCTCCTAGACCACTCTCATAATCATAGACACATACACTAAACCATATTCAATGAAGAGAGAAGTATGGACTACAAAACAATACGTCGCACACTTCGTATGCGCTCACACACACAAACACACAATTAGTTGCAGAGCGCCTTATACTTTCGTGCTTTTAAAATCTGCTCTCTCCATCATACACTCACACGAAAGCACGATCTATAAAAAACACCCTTTTTAACAACTAAAAATATCCTATTACACATGTATAACAAAACACTTATAAAAAAAGGCGAAGAAAAAGAAGCATAAATTAAACACAACACAAGACAAAGCACTACAAATCATAACAGGATATACATTTAAAATATACTTCTTAAACACACAGTCACATAAAAAACGTTTTACCCAAGCACATACGACTCATCCCATCTAATAATATTTAAATCAAGAAAGTTCTAAAACCACCCAAATCAAAATCCAATAAACCCTCCTTGTTTACATAAAAATTCCCGTGCCGAACACTTGACTCAATAGTAACTACTACGGCGAAACCATCCATGACCCAGCAAGCCAGAAAAAACAAACACCCAAACATGGACCAGGCAATGGCAGCACTAAGCCAGCAACCCTGAACTTACATCACGACTTACCAACAACAAGACCACAAATAACTTAACTTCTACAATATGACAAACGTTAGAAATATCCAAGATGCAACCAAAAAGAAAAATCCCGGAAGCTTTTTTGCCTTTACAATCTCCCCAATTAAACCGCTGCCCTGGAGAGTTCAAGATTGACTCAATACAAAATGAATTCATGAAACTCTCACCATTTTATAAAAGTCTGCTGCTAATAGCTGTCTACATTCCAAAATATAGAAGAGATTTTTCTCCCATTGCTGATTCAGACTTAAAAAAATATTATATTTAACGAAAGCTTGTCTATTTTTATCTTTTAATGTTTTTAAATAATTAATTAAATTGTTTATAAAAAGTCTGTCGTAATAATCCTTAAAAGCAACTCAGGGTCACTCTCAAGAATTTATATATATACTATTAATATATACTACTTATACTATATAGTAAGGTATATTAACATTATACAACTATACTTACAATTAACTCTATTAACTATACTATATAAACTAGTATAAATATATATATTATACTATAAATACTATAAATAATATTATCATAATTATCTAGTATATATAATATATATATATAATTAATATATACTATATAATTATATATATAATAGTACTACTATAATATATATATATAATACTCTATATATATAATTATACTATATATATATACTATATCTATAATATATATTTACCTATATATATATATATACTATATATATATATATATATATATATATATATGTATATATATTTATATATATATATATATATAATATGATACTATTATACATATATATATCACTTTATACATAATTTCTCAACGCTTCAATACCTATCGACCAAATTGGCGCGCAGATACTCCTTATTAATCTACCCTTATATATGAAATAGAATAAACGCACCCCGCCTATCATTATATATATAAATATTTTTAAATTTACCTACAAGTATATAAATCTTAATATTGAGATTAAAAATACTAAGCGATAAACAATATAAATATGTATAATATATATTATACTATATATATATATATATATATATATAATTAGATATATATATTATATACTATACTATATATGTACATATATTATACAATTAATATATATATCATATATATATAAATATATTATTATACCTATATATATATACTATATAATAATATATAATACTATATATATACTATAGCTATATATATTAATTATATATACTATATTTATAGTTATATATATACTATAATATATACTCATATATAATAATATATATACTATATAATATCATATAATATATATATACTATAATAGCTATATAAATAATATATACAATATATATAATAATATATACCTATACCTATACATATATCTTATATAGCATAATTATATAATACTACTAATATATATACTTATATATATCTCATATATATAATAATATATAACATATATATATTATATATATATAATATATATATAATAATATATATATAATATATATATATAATAGTATATATACTATATTGTATAATATCTCACTCTCATCCTATAGATATAGTCATATATATATATACCACCGCGTTACCCATATAAATTATATAAATATAAATACACTATATATAGGATACTATATATCATATATATATATACTATATTAGTATCCTTATATATTATACCAGATAATTCTAGGACACACTATAATATATTTATATATATATGTATTAATTATATACTATATATAATATAATATATATTATATATTATATATATATATATATTATATATAGTATATACTAAATACTAATATATATATAGTATTAATATATATATATCTTATACACAATGAAAATAGATTTAAACAATGTTATAATGAATTAAGACAGAACTTTTATATATATTAATATATATAATCTATATATACAGATATAATATATATATATACATATATATATATATATTATATATATATATATATAATTATTATATATATATGATATATATATGCAAACTTATTACCTATCTATATATATATATATTATATATATAATATATATAATCTATATATATATACATATACTATATCCTATATATTATATATATATTATATATATTATAGACTATATATATTATAGGAAATTAATAGAATGAGTGTTGTAGGGAAGAAAATATGCTGGTATGTTGGTTGAGAAGAGTACGTGCGAGTTCTAGGCTCACCTTGAGTGGTGAAGAAAAGGCATTCGTTGCAAAAAAATGTGTGGCTGAAAATATTTTACATTACATAGTCAAAATGATTATAATGAATTAAAGACAGAACAATAATAAATTGTATTTAGGTTTTATGGATTTGCAACAGGCGTATGACAGGATTAATAGGGAAGCTCTGTGGCATGTGTTAGTGATGTATGGTGTTGGCGGTAGGTTTCTGAATAAAATCAAAATGTAATGCATTACGATACCGAAGCTGGATAATATGGATCACCTTTACGAGTGATCAGGTTTATTACTAATTGCTGAGTTAAGGCAGGAATGTGTTAAATCACCATGGTGACCAAAGTTATAAGGATGGTTATGAAAGAATTAGAAGTTAGGTGGCAGTGGAAGGCGTTAGAATGATGGAGAATCAAAAAGAGTGCAGGGTGCCCTGCTTATTGTATGAAGATGATTTATTTTTGTGTGGTGAATCTAAAGAGGGTTTAGACGAATTGGTAGCAGGGTTGGCAAGCGTGTAAAAAAGTTCCATGGCGGGTTTGAAGTAAAATGTAGATAACAGTAGTATATCGTATGTGAGTGGGAGATCCGCGGCTGTGAAGTCATTTTAGATGGTGAACAACTGAAACAAGTGTATATCGAATGTTTAAATTTTTAGAATATATGTTGGATGAAAAGAGAGGAAGATTAAATGTAGTTGGAAACGTTGCTGTATGTTGGAGGTGGCTACGTAAATTTCAAACCTTGGTGGATTTGAAGGACTAAATTCTTAGCGCAATATCCCTCACCTCACCACACAAATTAATGGCTTATGTTACCATATCACACGCATCTCAGTAGCGTCACACACTCAGATCTGCCATGCAATAGAAGTATAGAGTTCTAAAGTACAAAGTGTCAGCAATGGACCAATCTTAGTGGCGTGTTAGTGTGAGAAGAATTGATAAAATGAGGAATCGAGCGCATTAGGAGTCTGTTTGGTGTGAAGAGCGGCGTAATATGAGAGACATAAACGAAAAGTACGGTTAAGATGTTTGGTCATAGATGGAAAGAATCGAATTATAGTCAGGTGCTTAATGAGGATCTATAGTCGGTAAGTTGTGCGGATCGACCAACTGCGAGACCGTTAACGATACAAAACAGCGATTCAGTTCAGTAAAGGGAATCCTGAGGAGAGAATGATAGTTTCGCAGAGCGCCTAGAAGAAAGCTGTCCGATATCCATGAATGAATGCAGAGGATTTATGAGGAGCCGCTCGTATAGATCTCGGCCACTCGCCAGAGGAATCGTACCTCATTTTGACGGATTACCACATGAGGATTTTCGCGTGTCTTCGTGATAGCCCTTCAGCGGTAGATTTTTCCTGATTTCGACGACTTCTGTTCCGGATGTAATGCTACGCACTCTAGTTAGATAGAGCAACGATTTGGACACCGAGATTGGGGAAAAAATGATGACCCAAATTTTGACTCCATATTGGAGGTTCTACTTGCGTAAAAAATGACAACCCCAATATATTTACCTGCCCTTTACCTTTTTTGCCACCGTACATTTTGGACCCCTTCGAAGAGGGTTGCTGCCTTGATGCTGAGCATTCCGGCTAACGCTGTCACCCCCCTATTTTGCCCCCCCTAATTTTGATGAACCCCTTTTTGAATAATTTGACCTTTGTTATTCTACGGTCCATTGTTTTGAGAACTCCAATTTTGAGAACCCTCTTTTTTTTTTTTTCAGATACGTTAGTTAGTTATTTTTAAGTTGTGAATATAAATTTTGTTCATGTTCTTGCATGGCCCTTTTTTTTTTTTTTAATAGGTGTCAACCTTCGTTGTTTTTAATGCGTAACCTTTCGTTTATAAAGGATTTTAATATTTGTTGTTGTGCTCATTCATTTGAAAAATCGCAAATTTCATCGTCCGACGTTCCGTCGCGATTCATAATCGTCGCAGTCATCGTCGTGATCTTTGTCAGCGTTAATCTTCGCGAATTTTTAACACAAAGTTATAACCCGCGGAAGCTCCGTTCCATTCGTAGCAAAGAACACGCACAAAACCGCTACAGGACGAAAGCAATAGCTTAAGGTTGTGACTTTCAACGTTGTAATTATTATTATTTTAACGTTGAAACAACGAGAGTTCAAGGCAAGTATTATATTTTACGAAAACACGCTGTTTTAAAGACTTTTAACAAAAATATTTTATTGATTCTCCGAGAACCATACTATATTTTCAAATTTCTTCACCCTATATATACTATTTATTAATATTTATATATACTATTCACCAAATCGATCAATTACGCTAATATATATATATAACTATATGATATATATATATTATACAAATATTATATATAACGTATATATATTATATATATATATTACTATATATACCCTGTATCATAACTACGCTTTATGCAAAAGACTGCCCCTCAATTACTCTGGTTCTTCTCTAAAAATAGTAAAGAATATCTCGTTTACGATTCAGAACTTGCGCCCAGGCTCTGCAATGTAACTATCATTCTTTCACTCCTGTTACAAGAACTTCCTCTTCACCCGATAGGTGCAAAAGCATTCTAAATAATAAGGGAATTATCGAGTTTTTTCAAAAATCTCATGCCTATATTAATCTTCCCAACATAAACTATTTCATAATTAACCATAGCCTGATAGTTACTAATACATAGCCTTTTCAAATTTATAATAAAAAATAATTAAATTATATTCTTT
>JABUQX010114554.1:10000-15755 GCA_015478945.1 Trachelipus rathkii | reverse complement strand
GTTGTAAATTGACTATGGATAAGAAGTTCACTTTAACAGGGTTGAGATCGTTAAATAATTAAATTTGTATTCTGAAGTGAGGGGGTGGTGGGTGCCAGAGCGGAGCCATAAAAGTATTACCCGCGTACCGCGTTGGCGAGGCAAGGTTTGTTCGTGTACTTATTTCGGCGGACGTGGTTGGAAATATGGAATTGTTTTGGTATGCAGGAGATAGTTTCTTTGAGACAGTTGAGAGTTGTGTGAATGTTTTTAATTATGCTGGATGTAATGTTGTGTAGGGGGGGAGGCAATTGCTGTAATATATCAGAATAATGTTAAGCGGGGTGAGCTTTATCCCTCTAGGTGCCGTACGTATGGGTTGAGTAATTTTTCAAGCATAGGGTGGTCAGTGAGAGTGATTTACTCTAAAATTGACATCTTATAATGTCAAGTGGTATTTATATGGCAGGATTTTTGCTTCTGTTAGGTGGTTGTGTTGCGTCGAGGGAAGGTAAAAACAGTTTATTAATCCTGAGGGCTTTTATTTTGAACAAATTCTAGGTTTTGAATGTTGAACTTTGAAATTGTGGTTCCAATGCAGGGCGATTGTATAAATTTAGGGAGGACGAGATTTGTCTGGATTTACTATAGAGTTGCAGTATCTTTGTGCTGGCCAAAGTTTGTTCCTTGTAGCGCTCTCAATTGCTGTTAATTTATGGTAGCTTTGGATGTAAATTTGTTTATGTGAAGGTGCAATATCTTTGTGTGTCGAAAGTCAAGCCCAAGATGGTGGGTTGCTTTTTAAGATGGTGTCTATTATAATTATTTGAAAGATTGCTGGATGAAAATTTGATTTTTTCCTATCAGGTGTGAGTAACGTTATTGAAGATTTTTTGGTGGGATGCTCTCATTTCGTTCAGTTGCCAGAAAACTGCTTCAGCTTGCCTATATACTGTTGTAACTCTATACGTGTTGTGTCTGTGGAGGGGCTTTGAGCTGTAATTATTTTATCGTAAGCATAGCTATTATTTTTTATTGAAAGGGATGTGGGTCTTGGAAGGAAGGTCGGGCATAAAGAGATTAAAAAGTGTTGGTAAAAGGATGGTGGCGCCTTGGAGGATTCCGTTGTATAATTTGTATGTGCGGGGGAGTATTGACCTTGCGGGGGAGTATTGACCTTGCGGGAGTATGACCTCCTTATATGACTTTAACTAAATGCACCTCGATAAAATGGTAGCATATTTTCCTTAATTGTCCCATTGATCCTATTTTGTACTAGTATTTGCATGTATTAAAGATTGACCGCGGACTGGTGTCAAAGTCCTTGTTTATATTTATTGCAAACTAGAAGTGCTGCGAGAAGGAGTGATATTTGGGTTAAAGTTAGTCAGGATATGTTGTATTAATTCGGTTAGGAGAGTAGTTGTGGTATGCTTTGTCTGAAAATCCATGTTGTGAGTAGAAAAAGGGAGAAATTCTATTGGATTCTATTGCAGAATTAATTGTTTTATATAATTTAGAATTATGCAGAAGTAAATAAAATAAGTCTATAGAACCTGATCGTTAGAAGGTTTATTCTTTGAATTTATTGTATCAATTCAGAATGGTGGTTGATTGTTTGTTAGCCATGCCTTGTTAAATATTTGAGTAGTAGCTTTGGTTCCTAAATGTTTGAGAATAACTTTAAATATTTGAGCTGGGCCCATTGCTTGTGAATTTTTTTTAGCATTTTATAATACTAATTACTTACTAAGGAATAAAAGATTGCCAACCTGCAATCAGTTTTATAAGCCAAAAACCCTAAACGTATTTATCACCCTGCTGGGATTCGATCTGGACCCTTGCAGATGAGCGTCAATTGCATGGCACGCTCATCATGCAGGGTCCAGGATGAAATCCCAGGCATTGGTGATAATACGTTTTAGGGGTTTGCCTTCATTAAATTACTTCTAAGGAATAAAATGGAGGGCCTTCTTGATAAGATTATAATATTTTAATCGCTTAATTGCTTGTCTTTGGGGTGGGATTGTGGGTTTAAGGCTGATTTTTGAATATTGTGAAATGATGATATTGCACTGGAAATTAGGTCTGGGAATTTTATGGTTTTGCCTGCAGATAACTTCGTGTTTTGAAAGGGGATTGGGTGTGTGATGTATGGATTTTTTTTTATTGTGTGGAATATTGCGTTGTTTTAGTTTTGTATTTAGTTTTGGTGTGTGTGTGTGTGTGTGTGTGTAGTGTCGTGTGTGTGTGTGTGTGTGTGTGTAGTGTGTGTGTGTGCTGTGTATTGCTTCCAATTTCTCTTCTGACTTGTGTCAATTAGGGTATCTATTCTATTGCTAAGGTGTATGATTTGGTTCAATTGAGCTGGGTTTGGTTGTCTAATTTGTATGAGATAGTTTCTTTTATTGGAGTCTATTTCTGAGGAGAAGTTGGGGTTAAATTGTTTACGATAACCGTCTAAGACGTGCTTTTATGGATGTCTTGAGAATATTCCAACTGAATTTTTTGTATGTTGCGGGTTAGGAAAAAATTGTTATTGTGGAAAGATTCTAATCAACGTCTATGTTGTCAGTATAGGTCTGTCAAATGCTTCTTATAAATGATGTATGTTGTTTTTTGAATGGTTGTGTTGCCGTTTGGGTTTTGTGTTGGATTGTAATTAGGACTTGGGATATGATCTAAAAAGAGAGCACGAAAGGTTTGACATGTGGTAACGACGAATGTTGACGGGCAAACAAAAAGGTTGATGCCGGAGAAGAAACTGCGGCCCCTTGTTACGTTTATGGAATTACTCGTGTAATGTTGGTTCTGTGCATATATTATATATATATATATATATATATATTAATAATATATATATATATATATAATATATATACTAATATATATATATATATATATATATATTATATATATATAAGGTTTTGCGTTTCTGTTATTAGGAATACTAAGAGAATGCAATTATTTATGCAGCGAATATCCTCTTAGTTTAGGGTGTCGGGTGTTGAGCCATAGGATTGGTAATGTGCCATTAAAATTCCCCGATTTATAAAATCAGGTTTTGGCGAATTAATTGTGTGGATATGTTGAGATGAGGAGGGGGGATATAGAGATTGAATTAAGTAGAATTAAATACCCGTAAATATTTTTTTATTATTTTTTACTAGTTTTCTTTATCTAAACACAAATCTGAACCGAGTTTATTTATAGTATTTCAATTATGTTTTTCGATCATTTTTCTATAACGTTATTCAAGTATTTTATTAATTTCTTTATTATTTTTTATTTATGTTTTAAAATATTGTTCTTATAAAAATCATTTATTTCTATATACGGATTGATACGAAGAAAAAGATTTAAAATTTGGTGTGCCTAAGGTATGGCGGGAGCAAAAGAATCACCACAGTGACTGTTATTTGTTTGGTTAATGTGAAAGGTATCAATCGTTTACAAAGAAACGTAAATTTGAGTATCCGGATTTTGGAATCAAAAAAAAAAAAGGGGGGCCGGGGCCCAGGTGGGGGGCGGACCTGCTACCACACTCCGACGATGTCCCCATCCCAGTGTTCACCACACTCCCAGACCTAGCATTGTCTGATAAAGAAGA
The DNA here is from genome assembly GCA_015478945.1 of Trachelipus rathkii. Lineage (NCBI taxonomy): Eukaryota > Metazoa > Arthropoda > Malacostraca > Isopoda > Trachelipodidae > Trachelipus > Trachelipus rathkii. Next base: position 12,166 of record JABUQX010114554.1, on the reverse strand, counting down.
TATCCAGGATTGTGATGAAGAAGATATCCAGGATAGTGGTAGTGAATATGAAGAAATACTTCTACACAGCAAACAGTTCTCCCAGGGAGAGGATGCAATGATTTAGTACGAGAGAGTCTCTCCAAAGCAGATTCATGACTTTTAGCTCTAACTTAAGTGAAAAAGGATCTTTTCAAGGATTTGACCAGAAATAACTTTTTTGTCGGAACCTATAGAGGTAGCACTTAACTTCCGTATCGCATTGAAGAAGAAGACCTAGTATACTGTGGGAACATCCCTGGACTCCTACACCAAATGGGGTTACCTAAATCCGACCATAAGATTGGCATTGTTTATCGATAGTTCAACGAGAAGCTTGCAAGTGTGTTTTATTATTGTACAATGCCAATACTTATGGCTAGATCCAGTAGCTTCAATCAACAAACTGAAATTTCAATCTTGAAATTACCCGGAATAATCTTGCATACGCTTAGATATTATGAACACCAGTGGTCTATATGCGTGATTTGAAGATGGTCAACATCTTACTTGGGCAGAAAAGCGGATATACTAAGTACCCTTGTTCATATGCTTGTGGGATAGTAGCGCTAAAGAAGACCACTGGGAAAAAAGTTGTATGGCTCCCTGCTAGGGAAAATATGACTGCAGGTGCCATCAAATATCATTAACGAACCACTGGTTGACAGGGGAAAAAATTATTTTCCACCACTCCACATCAAACTAGGAATGATGAAGCAATTTGTTAGGGACCCTTAGCAAAAGATGGTGAATGTGTCAAATATATTTGCAGAATTTTTTCCAGGGTTAAGTATGCGAGAAACCTCAATTGCTGGAATCTTTAGCGCCAAATCATCAGCCGGATAACCAATTTCATAAATGCATGACTGGATATTTTGAAGCATCTGCCTGGAAAAGTTTTGTCTTGGTTGTTCAGAACTTTTTGGGGCAACCATAAATCTGCCATCTATGTAGGAACTCGTACAGAAATGCTTTCAGACTTTCAAAAATTTGAATGGCTAATATAGCATAAAAAGTTCACTTTGCTACTAGCACTTAGATCGGTTTCGGATAATCTAGGATGTTATAGTGAGGAAAATGTTGAGAGCTTCCCTAAAGATAGTAAGGTGATGGAAGAAAGATAGCAAGGGAAGCATGGGATACACACATGATGGCCAGACTATTGTTGGAGCGTTCAACGTGATTTCCACATTCTTTGCACACAGAAGACATTCATATAGACAGCGATTTGTAATGCATAATTGTGATTTCATTGTACTGAATTGAAAGTTTTGACCTATTAGCATTTTATGTACTTACTCATTACCAATTTGATATATATCTTTCGTGTTTTTGTTTTTTTGTGTTACAACCAAACATAAATTGTTGTTATTAATGGGTATTTTTGTGACCACCCATGTATCTCAAAACTAGAACCAATCTAGAAAACGGATATATCTTCAATACTCAGAGAGTCTTGTTGGTAATTTAAGTGCAATCAGATCTGAGCTGTTAAAACATTTATTTATATGAATTATAAATTGAAAATAAAAATAAAATAAAACGAATTCAACAAATTCGTAGCTTTAATAATAAGTACTGTTGAGACAACAGTGATAAGAGTGGATAGATGATGGCAGCTAACTTTCTAAAACAGGAGTCTCCAAACTTTTAAGCTTAAGGGCCACAGTGACTCCTCCACGAATTTCCAGAGTGGACATAGACCTAGGTAGGTCATCATACCAAAGTTGGAATTCGAGAGCGACAAGAGAGCATCTGAAAAACGAGAAGTAGGAGTGCGACTTACTTTGTCGTTGTGACTATGTTTCGTACAGTTTGTTTATTATTAAAGGTTTAATGTTAGTGTTTAACTTAATTAAAAGTGTCTTAAAAATAAAAAGAATACATTCAACTGCGGGCCGGTTTGGCAGCGGGCCGTAGTTTGGACTTTGAAAACCCCTGCTTTAGAAAATAATATAAATAAAAATGTATAACAAAGCATGTATGATCCTCAATTGACATATACATATTTTCCCCTCAATCAATTAGGATTAAATCATCCCACAAACCCCCTCATATCCTTCATATCCACTGACAATTACACTCATAACTTTATAAAAACAATTTTATTTTCTATATTTTTTAATAAAAAGGACGCTGAGCAAGTAA
>JABUQX010114554.1:0-7500 GCA_015478945.1 Trachelipus rathkii | reverse complement strand
CAGATAGGCGGATGGAATTTTGTGAATGGTGCGCGCAAATATGGATTAATCAATATTTTTCAGTGATGAAGCCATTTTTCATTTGAATGGCCAGGTAAACCGGCACAATATGCGCTATTGGTCAGATAACAATCCACTTTGGATTGAGGAGGGAAACCATCAGCACAACCCGAGGGTCATGGTGTGGGTTGGAATCTGGAAGAAGGAAATCATTGGCCCATACTTCTTCAGCGATAATATCACTTGTGAAACCTATTTAGAATTGCTGCAGACCTTCTTGTCTGACCACCTTGAGTATGTTCCCATACGTCGACGACACTTGTTTTATCAGCAGGATGAAGCTTCAGCACATTTTGCGACTTGTGTGCATCACCCCTTGAACCAGACCATTCCTAACAGATGGATTGGACGAAGAGGTCCCGTGGAGTGGCCACCCCGATAACCAGATCTTATCCCACTTGACTATTTCCTTTGGGGTCATCTCAAATCTGTTGTTATAAAAATACTGTTCTTATATTCTATACCATTAGAAAATAGAAAGATACCATACCTCTATTGTTTCCAAAGTAAATAGCAGCTAGAATTAATAGAAACCACAGGGCTTTCAACATAAGCTTTTAGGGAGTCATAAATGGAGCAGGTATAGAGGAAGTTTAACCGAAAAGGCAAAACAGGGCTAATGATATATAGGTTTGAAGATAATATGGATTTCTAGGATAAGAAATACAATTAAGAGGTTAGATGTGTTGTTGAGTCAACTCAAATAAAATACCAATTCGTAAGGGAAGGTGAGGCAAAACTATATTATTATCAATAGCATCCCGGTTGCACACTGTGGTTGGTTTCGCCTCAACCGTATAAATTAATATAAAGGGCTGGGGATCAGAGAGGCATCAATAGGTATACGAAATAAAATTAAATTTAGCAGTTCTGAATGGTTAAGCAGTTAAAATTTAATGATAATGAAATTAAACTATGATAAAGGTTTTTTTGTACGTCTAATTAATATTCTATTTGAAGCACTGTGCCAGGTCTTCAAAGCCCATAATTAATAACGTTAGATTAATTAATGAAAAAAGATGACAGAGAATCGTAAAAGCTGAATATGGTTATGAAGCTAAAGAAAATATCTTGATAATGTCTTAGGAAAAAGAATTTTAATAGTTATATAATTAATTAACAAGCTAATAATAGAATACAAAGTAAAAAGGCAGAGTCAAGATATTATTAATAAAAACTACAATTTTTATCATTATAATGGTTTAATTATTCATTTTCCTTTGTCTTAAGGTGTAATAAGATAACAATCACTGAGCCTAAGCTGCTATGCGCAACCGCAATTGAGATAGTTATTAAAGCAATAATGTTTCATAAAGGAATAAAGGAGATTCTAAGGAGATTTTTAAATAAATAATTTATGTTAATACACTCAAAATTATTTACTCATAGTAAAGGTTTGAATACAAAAACAAAAGTCAATATAGAGAGAAAAAATAGTAGTTCAGAATGTGAAAAGAATATCTGTATGCATAATGAGTTAATTTAGTATCCAAAACTAATGTTATCTTAAACTAAATTTATGGAAATATATGTTTTTCTTTAAATGAAGCTTGTATACGCCTATGCCTTGTTCCAGAGATGTAAGACAGGCCTCAACTTTAGAAAACTATATATTATTCATCATATTATTTATACGTTTATTTTTTAGGTAATAGTCGAAGGAGTTGATATCTTCTTATAATTTTTTTTAGTATTTTTAGAGGAATCATTAGTGGTTTTTGTATATGGTAAGAGAGAAGCTCCTTTCAGTTAATAAACTAATTATGAATTACGAGAAAATATTTAAGATATTGTCAAGGCTGTTTAAATCGTATAGTTATTCTTTTTTAAGAAATAGACAGAGGGTCAATAGTACTTTTTATAGGCAGATTAGATCTTTCGGTAGGGAGTGAGGGGTTTGTTTATCTCTTGATATCTAATAGTAGATATAATATATTAATACGTTTATGTGTTTGTAGCGGACTTATCATTTTGTTAACTTTAAGATGCGTATTTGGATAGTAACGAGATACATGAAGCGTCCTTTAAGAACAAAGTTTGTAATAAAAGGTAGCTCAAACCTCAAAGTAGAATGTTTGAAAGCTCCGATAGATAGTGTAACCGAAGTTTAGTTAAACAATTATTTATTTAAATATCCATTTAATTATACAGAAATACACCAGTTTGTACTAGAAGATAGAATCCAAGCCTGGCTCAACGCGGTTCTAACTCAAAATCATAGTGATAAATTAAAGTAGAACAGACTACGATTATCTAGGGCTGCTTGAGAGATCGTAATATCAATCAGCTCGAGGTATACCTTTATGTCGAGTAAGTTACTCTAGTATACAAAAGATTATGCTGTTATCCTAAAGTACTCTTTTTGGGTTTATTTTAGAGTTGAGTATGACCATTCATTCGTTATAATTAATATTTATGGAGATATAATGTTGCCTCCCGCAAAGAGGTGAATCTTAAAAGGTTATTAAGGGTTTATCGTCTATTCTGAAGGTAGATGAAACTTTTTTATTTACTTATAAATTTAAAAAACAAGAACGGAAAATTATTCTTTCGTCATGACACTTCATTCCAGTGTACAATTAATAACAACTAATTATTTGGTCTACTTATAGCACAGTCATGATACCTGCGGTCTTTAATCACAGTGAGCAGTGTCCTATACTTGAATGAGTAAATACAATAGAGTTGTTTTTAGTTAAACATGCCGAAGAACAATAGTCACTAGTTTTTGCTAATTTGGACCTTAGATTGTCTAAGAATAACATTTAAATTCAATAATAAAGAAATTTTTTACTAATAGAACTATTATTAATTTAAGATAATGTAGAAAGCTTAGAATAATTCAATATAGGGGAGGTTATATAAAAAAAAAACATAAAGAATAGATGATCCCCTGTTTAAATGAATTATTATTCTTTTTAAAGGTTTTTAGAGTTTCCTAAAAATTATTCAATAGAAGATCATTTTTTAAAAAAGTGATAATTTTAATTAATTAAAGCTAGCCTGGATATAAGGAACATGTTATAAATAATCTTTTCTGAAGTATACTAACATAAATAGAGCTGAAACCTGCTAGATAAACGAGATAACAAATAGCTCTATCTTTTCATGGAGTATGAATACCAAATATAGGTCTAAGTCCCCTGATGATACTAAACGGTAAAATTCATAATTAGTTTATTTATTTCGCCCTTAGAAGTAACATACACAATTCTAAATAATCTATTGGATACACACAACTAATTAGAAGGAGACTTTTTAAGTTCAATAAACCTAGAAGCGGTGGCAATTAACCATTAAAATCTTCAAAAATTATTTAAAAATATAAATAATAATTACGATGAAGCCTAAAAGCTAGTGGGTTTCATAACATTGATTGGTTGGAACTCTGAAATATATTGCTTAGCAAAACACCTGTTTCCAGGTTCTTTTTGTGGTCAGGTTTACGTAGTATGGGATTTGAATTACAAAATTTATAGAAGAAGCAAGGTTAACTTTGTAAATTTGAAAATATAACTTAATATTTCTTATCCCTTTTTTAGTTAACGGTAACAGACAAGGGGGAAATGCGTTGTATTGTTATGTTTTCTAAAAGCCACCTCAATGCTCTGGGCTCTCTTTTTATCTTTAATTAGGGGTTAGATTATTTGAAGTTTGATCTTACGTTAAAGCTTTATATACGGGTTGGGGTTTACTCAACAGCCGAGTGGTGCTTATCCATTTTGATCCCTCGTAACGTAGCTTCTCAATTGAACAGGTGGTCTGATTGTTGTCTTGGAGAAGGGAGGGAGTTATTGCATATATACAATCCCATGCAAACATTGTGATTTGGTTTATGTTAGGGCAATTGATATATTTTACCTATCATATATAAGGAGGCGTACGTGGGGGCATTAGGCGGGATTAAATGAGTTAAAAGTACGAGGTGTTTTGATTATTCTTCTATTAATCATGATGATGGGTGCATATACCTTTTAGAATTAAAATTTTAACAAATTGCAGATTTTATTTTAGAAGAATGGAATATTACTAACTTCAGTTGTAGTATTAGTTTGACATCTGAACAGGATTTTAATTTAAACAACGCTTTTATAGACGCGCGACCCCTTGCACCACCAGGTTTGTTTTTTGGAGTTTGGTTATTTGCTTAGGGGGTCGGAGTGTGTTTTTTAATACAATGTGATTACTTTATTTGGTTGGTCCATTTATGGATTCTTTCGCGTTAATGGTCCTTGATTTTTCTTATAAGACAATTACACTATTCTATCTATTCACATGGATGAATCTCCTCATCCTGATTTTTTGTTTGAGAAAATCCCATTAATGTCAAGCAACGTTTATTTGATCATTACTAATTAACCAGTAAGAGTTCCTGCATCAGGATCCTAGGATTATGAATTATATCGGCTTTTGTTATCTGGTTAAATAATAATACAGGGCTTTTCCACAATAAATTGTGAACTCAGGTTTGCAGCTGGAGGATTTTTAACCTACCATTTCTACTGCAGGTTACACAACCATAGTCGCTTTATAAGCTTCTTACAATATGACAACCAAGGCTGCATTTTATCCACAGAATCATAAAGAGTGGGCATTGATAGTTTTGTATTTGGTGCTTTGAGAGGCAGGGCTGTTTGGAAAGCCTTAGATATTAATTCGAATGGTTAGGAAACCTGGGAAGGGTTAATTGGAGAACAGATCAGATTTATAAATGTGGAATTGTTAGCTCGCTCATTGCTTTATGTAATAATTTTTTTTTATACGTTATACCTATTATAGATTGGACGGCCTTTGGTATTGAATTAATAATCGCTTCTAAATAATATAGGGGGCCCCTGATAGCTCTGATCAGCGTATAAATAATATGATTTTGGCTTCTTCCCCATGCACCTAATCTTCGTTTATTAAGAGAGGTATATGTTTGAAGGAAGAGTGTTGGGGACTGGCTGGTACTGTCTACCGCCACCTTTGCAAGTGGAATTCCCATAGGGGCTTCAGTAGATTTAGGGATTTATTCCTTCATTATAGGCCTGGGCAGCTTCTTAATTTTAGGAGCGTGTAATTTTATTAATACTACGGTAGATGTAATATCGAGCAGAGGGGATAAGGATTGATCGTGTCCCTCTATTTGTTTGGTCAGGGTTAATTACGCGAATTCTCTTGTTACTCTTCACTACCAGTTTTAGATTGGGGCCATTACTATGTTATTTAACAGACGTATCTCGCAACAACCTTTTTTTCGACCTAGGGGGGAGGAGATCCGTATCTTTGTACCAACCTTATTTCTGTATTTTTTCGGACTATTCTGAGGTTTTAGATTTTAATTGCTTACCGCGCTTTGGGATAAATTTCTCGATCATGTTCAGATCCAGGAGTGTACATAAAAAGGAATCTTTTGGTCACTTTAGGGATAATTTACGCGCCATAATGTGCTATTGGTTATTAGGTTTTTGTTGTATTGAGCTATCATATAGTTTACAGTGGGGATAGATTGATACTCGTGCTTCATTTATTCAGACGTATAATATTAGGGTGTCCTAACTCACGATAATATACAAGATTTTTAGTTGGCTGAGAACTTTACATGGGGCTTATTTAAGGTTTTATCTGTCAAAATTTAGGGCTTGTAGGTTTTATTTTATTTACATTTAGCGGGGTTAACAGGGGTAATCCTACAGCTAATTCTCCTACATGACTATCCTTTCTACATGACTTAATTACAGTAGATAGCCCATTCCATTTGTTTTCTATCCTTATAGGGCAGTATTGCTATTGCGGTGGGTGTGGTACACTTTGGTTTCGCTTTAATTACATTGGGTTAAGGATATGGAGCTTTTGATTAAAGGAAAAGTTTGCTGGTAATGGTTTATGTAATAAATCTCACATTTTTTCCTCAACATTTCTTAGGGTTGCGAGGAATACCGCGTCGTTATTCTGACTACCCGGATGTTTATAGTTTTAGAATCTAGTAACAGGCTCTCTGTTGGTCTTTGCTTTCTGTTGTTCTGTAATAGATAGTTTTTGTTGATTATTGTGAGAGGCTCTTTTAGCAGAGCGTTATTATATAGCCCTGGAAAGGTTAAGATCCTCCTTTAGAGTGATTTCACACCCCAACCAACGTCTGGGAAATTGACGATAGGTATGATCTGAATCCTAATCCACACCAGAACTTTTTAAACTCTAACAGCCAATTGGATGTAAAACGGAGGTTAGAAATCCTAAAAGGTAGAGACCTTAAATAAGATACTTGGTGAAAGGAGGTTTGGTTTGGCAAGATAGGGCTTTCTCCTTTAATAAAGGGCAGTGATACTTTTTTTACATGATCATAACCATAATTATTCATTAATTGTGTACATATCAGAGTAGGTTGGTTATTATGTTAAGGATCGGTGGTGCGGGGTTTTGTTACCGCCCTATTGAAGAGCGCCAATAAATTGCAACGATAATTTGGACTGTTTTAACCTAGCAGTTAGATTTTACTATTTTATTGGCGTCCCCTACAGCTTCTTAATCTGCTGGAGATAGTAAGCGAAAGCCCAGGTTAACCGATCAAGGTTAGTGGGCAAGAAGTGGTATTGTAATGAATAGTGAAATTCGGGTTCTTAAAGGTCTATAAGAGTTTGATGCATACATTAATACCTGAAAAAGAATTGAGAGAAGGTGGTTTCCGTGTATTAGAGGTTAGACCATGGACTGTTGGTCAGGTTTAACCACAGATTCACTGTCCTGGCCCTCACGCTTGCTGATGTAATCCCCATTCCTTGGACTGCCTAAGACTAGGGGGTAAAGTTTGACGTGTCTGTTGCCTCAGGACGGTTTAACCGAACAATGCGTTTTTGACTGACGCATCGGGTGTATTGTAGCGGGCAGTGTTCTGAAGGATTGTGGAGACTAAACGCGACAGCTTTATACCTATTCAGTTGTTAAAGTGTATTTGTCTAAAACAGTTCTTCTCTTGGTTAGACGGTTCCACAGTTGGCTGAGGGTAGCGCGGGTTTCTTATTCTTCTTACAAAGTTACGTTTAATTAAATAATATAAAGGTTGCTCAACTTAGTTTTAAGCATATACTTCAGGATAATGTCCATCTGTCCTTGGGTAAGCGCGTTATTAATAGTGGCTTTCCTCAAGTTCTCAAGATTCAACTGAGGTTTAGTCTGGGTTCAAAGAGTTAAATAGGAAAATAAAGAGATAATAAGTTTAGATATTCATGAAAAATGATAACAACATCTTTCTCAGTAATTGACCCTTCTTCAGGGGTTGGTATAAGCTTTTATTGGGTTCTTTTGGAGTTGGGTTTTTTTAATATCCAGTAGAATAAATGAGGCGCTTACTTCACGGACTGGGATTGTGTAACAAATTTTAATTTTAGGAAAGTTATGATTCTGAAGGTACAACCTTATTTTTCAATCAAAAGGCAGGCGTTACCGTCCTTATATTTT
>JABUQX010114553.1:0-5000 GCA_015478945.1 Trachelipus rathkii | reverse complement strand
AACATCTCCGAGAACGCTACGAGGAAGAGTGTATGTCGTTCAGTTTCAAGAGAATTGTTTGTTTTGTAGGCAGATATTATGGTTATGAAAAAAGTGTAAAAATATGGTAGTCATTCCTAGTGGGGTACTGTTCCAGTTTCGCGAGACAGTTTTGAAAGTATGCCGTACTAGATGTGCATTTATGACAGTAAATTACACTGGAGGATGCTTTCAGTTCATAGATTACTTCTACGGCAGCTCGATATCACCAAAGTGTGCAGTTGTCAATTTTAGGAGCGGCAACCATTCCTGTGAATATACTCCAGAAGGCAGTTAAGATTGCCTACATCAGTAGGTCTTCCGGTTGACACTGATAGTCTGATGCTTTGGTAAAGAACATTGTGAGTGGCTACAGAGAACTGTCAAGAGCCAATATCTGTCAATGGACTTAGTGGAAAAAATGCGTATTTTTTTTACAGAGGGAAGTGAGCCTTACAACTGTCATAGACATTTGAAGAAAAAATCGCAAGGACTGGTTTGGTGACAACATCTTAATATCAGACACAGATGGGAAATGTAACATAATACCATTTGAAAAACTGTATCAAACATAATCTTGGACTATCATAAACAAAAAAAGACTTGATGACCCTGATGAAGAAAAATTTAGATTAATCGAAGTCTGCCAGCAAAACTGATCAGAACTGAAATAAATTGGTTGTACAAAAAAAAAAATTAAGGACTGTTATCCTAGTGCATCAGATTATATGCAGAGTGAGAAAAACCAAGGACATATTTACCCCTGTTTTACAACTTTTTTGGATATTCTAATCGGTGGCAAACGCAGTGATCTGAAGCAGTTTTCAATAGGTTAGGCAAGCTTTTAAAGATGAAACTTTACTGAAATCAGACCAGGCAGTACCCATGAAAGTGCTCAAAAAAGGATTAATTATTATTGCTGGTGAGACCCATCCTGTAGATTCGCGTCTTTTAACACAGAGGATGCTTGCTTGTATCTCCTTGGATAAAATGCTTCATGATTGCAAGGAGTTTTTCACTTACGAGTTATCCACTCTACTAACTTCATTATTTGACCATAGTACCCAGGAAATAAGTAAAACTGATAATTCTTTATTGGCAAAAGAATTAAATAGCATGAATATCAGCGAAATACAACGGGGTCACGTATTCAGCAAAGTGCTTCCTACGTTCTGATGGTGGTGCTTATTCAACCATTACCATGGTTCGCTTCTGCAACATTTGACAATGTCATAAGGCAACATGAATCGTAGGTCAACAGAACATATGGAAAAGTGACAATAGTTTTTGATGGGTATGAAAAACCAAATAAAAATATATGGAGCACAGATGCGCTTGCGCAGTAGTCTGTTGTAGTAGTCTTGATGAAAATTCGCCTGTTATCATTCAAAAAAACAAATTGTTTCTCTAACTCGACAAACAAACAACGCTTTTTAATATACTGGGGAATTATTTTCAAGAAAGTGGTCATTCCGTTCATTTCATTGCAGAAAGGTGATGCAGAACACACTAATCATCAAAGAAGCCTTAAATATAGCCCAGGAAAAACATGCCACTGTAGTAGCTGACGATACTGATATTTTAATCCTACTACTATATCATTCTTCTAAGAACATTTTAATGCACTGCCACAAAATCTGATAAAGTTCGTGACATTCAAGCCATGGAAAGATCTATTGGGAGAGGCTTGCAACTCAGTTTTTACTCACGCATTAACAATGGGCAACCCCACCAGTCCGTTATTTGGCATAAGCACTTTTTAAGCTTTCAATATGTATCATAAACTAACACTTGTATAGCTGGATCTCCATTTTGAATCAGCAGAAGATGTTACTAAGGAAGATTTGTCGAAATTGGCTGTAAAGTTATTGTGTTACTATATGAAGGTAACATCGGAGATAAGTAACCTAAATGTGCTTTCTGTTAGAACTTATATATTAGGAAAATGGCTTTGCTAAAAAGAATTTGATATAGTTTGCTCGCCTCCAACACAAAAATGCAGCTAAATACCATCTACTTCGAGTGCGACAGTCACGTGGCAATAGGGTTCGGATTCCTAGTTCGATCCTAGGTAGAAATTACCTAAAGAAGTTCCCCTCCTAGAATAAGGCTATGCCCGTGAGGTGTGAACGTTAAAAATAAAAAGCTGCAGATGTATTAATAAGAGATCCGCATTCGCACATACAGAAGGTTTAACACAATTAACAATGTAAGTAATCACGACTGCGTTCTATTAAAACACCAGATTATAAATTTTTTAAACATGATTAAATGTGCCTACTGCTAAACTACAGTTAGAAGAACTAAGTAACCATGAATGTATATGTCACGACATGATACTTGCAAATATGACATTTGCAAAACAGTTGTGAAAGACCGCACAAACACAGAGAGACAGTTTTGATTAGGATAAGGAGATTTGATTTTCACAGTCTAAATTTGATTTCATATATAAAAACCCGCTTGATTACTAAAAAGATGTATTTCAACACTAATAAAGTTTTCTGTTTCTCGACCACCATTTTTTTCCTTTTATTTTTAAAACCAATATCATATTCTTTTTCAGCATGAAATTTACTGTAATTTGATACCAAATTTGCTTTTTTATTATTTTTAAAAAAATATTTCATGTTTTTTTCAAGATGGCGGCCAATAAAATGCATCTTGCGTGACCGTATGGATGTACATTTTTATTATGTTGATTAGGAGGGTGTTACATACCATTTACAACAAGAATCATTTTTGTTGCAATTAGTTCCACCTCAAAGTGTTTTTTCACTTATTTCTGCTCTTAAAAAGGAGAAAAATGTCCTTAGAAGGAACTGAGGGCGGTCGGTCTTTCAAAGATTTGCCTTCGGAGTACAGCAGGGTAGAAAATCTTTAGATGGGACTGCTGTGTGGGAGGTCTGTCTTTCAAAAACCTGCCTTCGGATAACAACAAGGTTGAAGGTCCTTAGAAGGGACTGTTGTGTTTGATACAGTGAAGGGCAATCGGTTTTTCAAAAATTTGCTTTCGGCGTACAACAGGGCTGCTAGTCTTAAGAAGGGACTGTTGTGTTTGATACGGTGAAGGGCGGTTTGTCTTTTCAAAATTTGCCTTCAGATAACAACAGTGTTAAAGGTCCTTAGAAGAGATTGTTGTGTTTGATAAAGGGAAAGGCGGTCGGTCTTTCAAAAATTTGACTTCGGCGAACAACAGGGTAGAAGTTCCTTAGAAGGGACTGCTTTTTTTGATACAATGAAGGGAGATCGGTCTTTCAAAAACCTACCTTCGGATAACAACAAGGTTGAAGGTTCTTAGAAGGGACTGTTGTGTTTGATACAGTGAGGTGGTCGGTTTTTCAAAAAATTTGCCATCGGCGAACAACAGGATTGAAGGTCCTTAGAAGGGACTGTTGTGTTTGATACAATGAAGGACGGTCTGTCTTTCAAAAATTTTCTTTCTTATAACAACAGGCTAAAAGATCCTTAGAATGGATTGTTGTGTTCGATACAGTGAAGAGCGGTCGGGCTTTCAAGAATTTGCCTTCATCGAACAACAGGGTAGAAGGTCCTTAGAAGGGACTGCTGTGTTTGATACGGTGAAGGGCGGTCTTTCGAAACCGCTTTGATAACAAACAATGTTGAAGGTCCTGAAGGACCATAGTTTTGATACGGTGAAAAAAACTGGTTATTCAAAAATTTGTCTTCTATAAATGTGGGGTTGAAGGTCCTAGAAGGAGATCGTTGTGTTGATGCGACGAAGGGTGCAGGCGCGTCGTTCAAAAATTTAGTTTTCGACAACAATATTAGGGAAGGTCTCAATGAGATCCCCTGATGGAATATTGTGTTTGATAGTGAACCATGATCGTAATTTATCAAAAGAATTATGAAGACAAAAAAAACAGGAAATTATAAAATAGAAGAATTGTTTCCTGAAAATATATATTCTAATTGTAGAACTAATTTGATCATAGTAATGTGCCACAGTTGAAAGAGTTATTTGAAAATTCTTAAAATAAAATCAACAATTGAACATAATTACTATTTCAAAGAATTTAAATAATAAATTCTCTAAACATTTTAAATAAATGTTATCATAGATTGTGTTGATATATTATTCTATAAAGAAAATATCTAATTAGATATCACTATTCAGATATAATTTATCGGTAGTTCCATTTAGTACGAATATTCTTCTTGCTAATAACAGAAAGAGTAACTCAGTTTATATATATATATAGTTATATAAATAGTATATATATATATGAGTTATAGTATATATATATTATATTATCTATATATATATATATTATATATATATTATATGATATATAGTTATTATATATATATATATTACATATATACATATGATACATTATTATATATATATATATATATATATATATATATATATATATATATATATATATATATTATATACATATATATATATATATATATATATATATATATATATATATATATATATATTATTATTTTATATATATATATATATATATATATATATATATATATATATATATATATATATATATATATATATATATATATATATATAAATATATATATATATATATATATATATATATATATATATATATATATATATATATATATATATTATATATATATAGAGTATATATATATATATATATATAATAGAGAAGAAAATATTTAATACACCTTTGTGAGAAGAATAAGAGTTACTAATAAGTTCTGCCATTAGTGAAGAAAAGAAATAAAAGAAAGAAAAAGTTCTAATAGAATTTGGGGTTTCCAGCAAATTTTACACACATGAATCAGATAGAGTTTCAAACCTCTTGGCTCTAACCTTTTCTCAAACATTAATACACATACACACACACACCAGTATATATATATATATATATATATATATATATTGAAGTATAAAAATGAAAACGCGAGTTTTCAATGATAATGTAAACGGTAACACCAAATTCCGAGGGTATTGAACAATG
>JABUQX010114552.1:7500-37476 GCA_015478945.1 Trachelipus rathkii | reverse complement strand
TATATATATATATATATATATATATATATATATATATATATATATGCTATATATATATATATATATATATATATATATATATATATATATATATATATATATATATATATATATATATATATTTTACAGTTGTCACCAATTCACTCACGGGCAGAGCCCTATTCAAGAGGGGGAACTCACGCCTCAGAAGTCAACAAACTAAACGCAAATACGCAGATGAGCACAGACGCAGGCTTTGAAGTGGGGATTAAATTCAGTAGGAAACACGGAAGAGAAATTCCACAGAACAGATGTGGCAGGAAAAAGAAGGAAGCACCGCAGCGTGCTACCAGCCTGGAGTTAGATACATCAACACAAAACCATGTGCATATACAGGATCCCCAGTTCTGCTACGAGGGCGACGTAAAGGGGGAGGTACGCGAGTGATAAGCTCCTTCGAGCACCCGCCGTTGCGGTACCTATAGAAAGAGATAAAGTACCCAACATCGCGCCGCAAAAGATAGAGGGAAATGAATTGGAAAGTACAGAACAGTTTATGTCTTTTGGCCTTTGACGACCCTGTCCAAAAGGTGGGTGAAACCAGAGCCCCCCAGATATGAGAGCAGTACCCCATACAAGGGCGTGAGGCCCTTGTATAGCTGAGTAACTGAGAAGAGCAATTAAAAATTCTAGAACGCTGAACAGAATTCCTTAAGCGGCTTTGAAGTCGTTTTAGCAAATCACGCTGTGATGTGAGGCTTCCAAGACATTTTTTTTTTTGTTTTAGCTGAAATCACGAACGTTGTTTAAACTGTTCACGGGGCGAGACAAGAGAACCGTCGAAAGAGATAGGAAAGTTGGAAGGTGTCTTTGTGAGAGGGAGATTTGTAGAAGTTGGTTTCTTAAAGAATTGAATTCACAAGGTTCAGACGACTCCACCCGGAAATTTCTATCCTGATCAGCGAGAATAGAATCGGAAAGATTAAGACGAGAGGGCAATTCTAGAAGTAAAAGAAGCGAAAGCAGAATTGAAATGAGTTGAAGAATGAAGGGTCGAGTCACTGGCATATGAGGATAGAGTTATACGTGCAGGTGAGAAGATCATTAATGGAAAGAAGGAAAAAAGCAGGAAGTAAAGCAGAACCTTGAGAAACATCACTATTGACAGGGAAGGGAGATGAACTCGCCATCATCGACTACTGCCGATAAGTTGAGCGATTTGAAAGAAAATTCTGTACATAAGTAAGCAAAGAGAAGGAGGAAACCCAAAGTGACGCGTGCCATAGGGTGTGTTTTCAGTGACGCGTGCCACACCTGGTCAAATGCTTTGGGGATATGTCAAGCGCCACCACGCAAGTTCCGTAGTTCAAGGGCGAAAACCATGAAATCGGTAAGATAGGAATTTATATATATGTTGGCTATAAATATATTATTATTATATATATATATATATATATATATATTATATATACAAATATGTTACATATTAAGGTGTTATACTAAGTATACTAGTTATGTTGGGCTGGTTGGGTGCAGCTGCCATTAGCAGCAGCGATATGCGCTGTTGGCAGCATACATACGCATGGCTGCTGGGTGGTTATGGCTGAGCGCGGTTATTATTGCTATAAGGTTGCGTTAAGTTATGTATATATGTACATATTGTTACATATTATTGGGTTGCCATATATATTGTTGTTATAGCATATTATGCGCTGGTTAAGCGTGGTTGATATATATATATATGTTGTTGTTATATGTTTACATGCTATATATATTATATATATAGTATATGGTGCTAGCATATATATTTTATTACTACAGGTGTTATAAATATATATATATATATATATATATATATATATATGTTATATATATATATATATATATATATATATATATATATATATATATATATATATATATATAAATATATACCCATATATAATAAGTAAAGTAAACAGATATAATATTTGGGTCAGTTATGTTGGTGCTATGATATATATATTATATATATATATATTATTATTTGTTAGTTATATATATATATATATATTATATATATATTTATATATATATATATACATATGTATAATAATAAATAATAATAACAATAATACTAATAATAATAATAATAATAATAATAATAATAATAATAATATTAATCAATAATAATAATAATAATAATAATACCACACACAATAATAATAATAATAATAATAATAATAATAATAATAATAATAATAATAATAATAATAATAATAAATAATAATAATAATGTAAAATATTCCGTTCAGTCAAGGTTTATTAAAAATAGGAAAATATATATATATATATATTATTAGTTAAGTTATTATTATTACATATTATTATTATATATTATTATTATTATATATATTATATATGTTATATGGTTATTATTATTGTTGTTATTATTATTGCTAGTTAAGGTATACATATTAAGTTAAGGTATTATTACACCATATGAACATAAGAGCAGAGTATATATATATATATATATATATAGTTATATATATATATATATATATATATATATATACATTATATATTATACATACATAAATATATATACATTCTTTATATTTAGAAGAATTCTATATACATGATATAAGGTTATTAAGTTATATATATTATTACATATATATATAAGTTATTGTATACATAGGTTGGTTGGCTGTTGTTACATATTATAGGTATATATAGTTATTGGGTTAGCTACTAAGGCAGCAATGAAGAGTTATGGTACATATATTATGCTGTATATATAAAGAAGAGTTATTATATATATTTATATGGTTGTATGGTTATATATATATATATTATTAAGTATGTGGTATATCAAGACCAATGTTATAGCAAAGAAGAAATAAAGCAAAGATATATATATATATATATGGTTATATATATATATATATATATTATATATATATATATTATTAAGTTATATATATATACAAAATATGTATATAATTATATGAATACATATACATATGAGTAATGTGAGCATATAACATATATATATAGTTATATATTAAGTTATTATATATATATATATATATATATTATAGGTATATATGATACATATACTATATATATTACAGCAGAGCAGCATATTATTATTATATTATTATTATTATATTATAATATTATTAATATTATTTTATAGTATGTATATATATATTATTATTTATATGTTGGTTATAGTTATGCGCTATAGCAGGTTATACATATGCTATTATTAAGGCTATATTGGTTGGAGTTGGTTACATGGATATATATTATGTTGGTTGCTGCTATTAAGGCTAAGGTTGGCTAAGGCTGGGCTGCTGGCTGGCCACTGGCCACTATATTATTGGTTGTTGTTGCTATACGTTATTGCCATATATATATTACATGCTTGTGTTATTATTATTAGCATATACATACATATTATATGAAGAAATGTTGCCAGTTATATATATATATATATATATATAAGGTTATATATATGGTGGTATATATATATATATAAGGTTAAGTTATTATATATATATATATATATATATATATATATATATATATATATATATATATATATATATATATATATGAGAGCAAAAGAAAATAAGAAAGAGAGGAAAACAATGGCATTGCAATGATCTTGTAAAGGCGGCTCCACACATGGGGAGTTTGTCAAACTCTTGAATCTTTGCGTTTTGCATTTTTTTTCCTCATAAGCGAATGTACGTCAACACACATTCTATCTCATGTGTGTATGGGTAATTTTTGGCAAAGCTTGTTATTGCTTCTTCGGTTTCAGCCGCTATACACAAATATTTTCCATCGCTTGTGGAAAAGATTTGTGCATTGGCAAACCAAGCAAATGACCAAAACTTTGCCAAAAATCACCCATATAAACATGGGATGTTTGGCAAAGTGTTCGACGAGCTCTGCATGTGTGGAGCCGCCTTAATGTTTTAATCTCAAAGTTAATCTCTGATTCGTCAAAGACCATCGAAACCTTTGTTCACGTGATTGTACTGACAAGAAGTAAACAAATTCAATACCATGAATAAAAATTTGAGTAAATACTTACCAATGCTGAGTAAACAGTGCAGATTATTCCAAGCATTAATATGTAAGTTAAATAACTCAGGTTTGTTATTGAAACTAAAGCAATGGTTGGAGCGTAAAGATATACTCCCATCAAAAGAATACTTTGAAATGTACAGGTAATCGACAAAGCGTACCTCAATCTTTTGCTTTTAAATCGTCGTTCTATATACTGGAAAGTAATATTATATATATATATATATATATATATATATATCTATATGTTATGTATATATATATATATTATTATTATAGTATATTGTATATATATATATATAGTTATATAAGTTAAAGTTATATATATATATATATATATATATGTATATATATAGGTAACACATTAATATATATATATAGTATATTATATATATATATATATATATATATATATATAATAGGTGCATATATATATATATGTTGTTGGTGGTAGGCTTAAAGCCCTTCCTTGGAGTTGTTATATATATATATATAGCTATATACCCATTCAGGTTTATGTAAGATTTATTTAAATAGTGTTATGGTTAAGGTTGCTGGCTACTATATAAAGTACCTCTTGTGGCTTGCTCTTTTTGATAAAAATACTCTGACTGGTTGTTGACCCTTCTGGATTGAAAATTGGTCCTGGGGCGGATGACCGCGAGTGCTTGATCCACTACGCCCTCTATTTGACCAAAAGAAGAATGCGACAAATCTTCTTCCTGTAGTGAATACAAGCACCCACCAGCAGAACATGCCACGCCTCTTCCCGGTCTCACACTCGGGCATATGGGGTCTAGCAGGGCACCGTACAAAGGTACTCATCAAACGAGAGGCACAGTAGAGTCGGCTGAGGGCTGCTCATCCTGTAACTCACAAGCAGTACGTAGCTGAGAAGATATTGAAGTTTAGAAAGCCTCACCCTTTGGTGATTAAACTGTTCTAACAGAGGACCGTGTCGAATTCTTCATCATAAGATGAGTAGCGAATTCAAAAGAAGACTGCATGACATTGACGTATTGAATATAAGCACCCACTAGTACAGGTCATCAGGCTTAGTTCCCAGGTTCAATCCTAGCAGGGTGAATTACTCAGAGGGAGTATTTTTATCAATACTTATTGCACTGTGAGGTGTAGAAGGATGATCAGTTACCTTATCAATAATATAATCCCCCGCTTTGATGTAAATATTTCTTTACCTTGTGCGGTGCCTTGCTGTGACCCTACACCTGAGTGTGGATGGAAGAGCGTAAAAGTATGGTGGGTGCTTATATCTTCACTATACTGGAAGATTTTGCCTGTGTTCTCTTTTCTTTTAGTCCTTCATCGTGGCGTAAGGTTTCCAAGCACCCTGCGCGGTCATTCAAGTTAGGCCTAGGTTCAATCCCAAAGTGGGGTGAATAACTCAATAGGTATATTTATCAAAACCTCCTACTAGACTGCTACTGTGAGGTGTAGAAGGATTTGTTGTGCCACCTCATCACTCCAATATATGAGGCAGCAAAGGTATGGCGTATATATATATTATGTTATAAGTTAAGAAGTGTATGGTTAAGGTTATATATATATATATATAAGTTAAGTATATATATATATATATATATATATATATATATATATAGACAGTGGCGTATTTAAATAGTCATGGCCCCGAGCCCTCTAGACACCAAAAATAGCCTTAAGTATCATATCCGTTATATAAAAGTGCAGAAGTTAAATTAATTTTATATAATTCGTCGCTGTCAGGAACAACTCTCGTAAGTCCTTAGTTAAAACTAACCTTGAAACCATCAGAGAAAATGCAAACATTAGAATTTTTCAGCCGATTTTTGAAGAATGTGTAATGGCATCTGAATCGTAAGTCCATGAAATTATGTACCAAGAATTCAACAAATTCCAAAATACAGACCCAACACTCACTTCCAAACCCACAGACTTATTAGATTGGACATCCATTTTTATACCATTTTGATGATTTAATATCAGCATTAGAGAGAAAGTTTCTTGTAAATTTTCCTTGCACTTTGTCATACCGAACGGGTGTAATGTGCCATATGAGAAGATAAAAAGATTGTACTCTTGCGCGGAAGATCTCGGAAAGCTTCAAATGAAGATTTTAGGGTAAAAGCAGAATGGGATTAGTTGAAATGGCATCGTACAGCACAGGGCTGCTCAAACCCAATAGATGGAGATCTTGCTCTTTTGTTCTGCAGTCACTAAGCCTGTAAAATATCTGGCAATATCTCAAGCGGTAAATAATGCGTTACTCCGTGTTTCATGCTTCAGTAGAAAGAAGCTGCTCAACATTAGACTTCTGAAATCCTACTTGAGAAATACTATTGGAGATAATATTCCTATTGACCTATTCCCTACATACACATCGAAATATCGGAAAATTCTGAAGATGTTATCTCAGACCCTCGCTCACTACAAGAATATGATTAACCTTTTAACAAATTTCCAGCAAGATGGTTCTATGTAATTCATATAAATTCCTTCCATTTTCCAGGGAATCTATCAGTCTTTCCCTCTTATATATACAGGTATGGTGCAGGGAGTATATATATATGCATATAGTTATATATAAGGGAGCATACAGCAGTATATATACATATATATATATATATATATAAAGAACGATTTTTGTTTGGCCTCCCCCGATTTCTGATCACTATATATAGATATATATATATGTTGATATATATATATATAAAGATATATAAATAAATATATAAGGGTTATATATATATATATATATATAATATATGGAAAGTGATATATTTTGATATATGTATATGAGCATATATGCTATAAGTGAAGTATATATACATATGATAAGTATATATATGATAAGGTTATTATGTTATATATATATATATAGTTAAAGTTATATATATATATTTATTATATATATAAATATGAAAGATATAGTTATATAATATACTATATATGGGGAGTGAATTGCCTGAAGAAGAATTGCTTGTATCAAAAGGTTGAAAGGTCCGTATTAAGACATCCCAATGAGAAATCCTGCAAAATACTCAATATCCAATCGGCATTGTGGGACACAGAGTTCTCCCACAATGGTGTGGAGGTTTGCAGCCAATGCAGGAAGCACTGGCACGGCCGTGGAGACCTTGAAAGCTACAAGATCTTTCTTGGTATATTTACAGCTGAGCGCTAAGTTCACTGAGCACAGTGTAAATGATGTTTCAAGATAGATACGAGCTGCTGCACCATGAACGGGAGTGCAGAGGGGAATGAAGTGAATGGGACAGACTCGTGAAGCAGGATCGTTGCCCCCCCCCCTTGTTACCTACGATCTGTGGTAATGGGTCTCCCCGGTACCTCATAAGGTTGCAAAAAGGTCTCGAACGCGAAGTTGTAGTTCCTGTAAACAAACTGATGATGAGCGACAAGTAATCTCTTTAGTTCTTCGTTATTAGCAAAATATCCGCTACAGTCTCATTGGAGGAAAAGTGCCATAAACTATAATATAATAAATTTTTCAGGACGATCCGTGACAATAGTCACTAGTAGAGGATAAAGTCTGATGATCCCGTGAGCCACTTGACGACCCACTGACCGGAACATCAAACCCTAGGGGAAGAGGAAGATTATGCAGCTGGAATATGATATAGGTAAACTTCCTGCTTACGTGATGCCCTCGCCACAAAGCGAGTGCCTCTCCGAAGAGGCGTGGTGAAGTCACAACTAATATTTTGAACATTTTCCCAGCTTGCACACCCTTGCCATACATCTTAGCAAACTGGAAAGGGGGCTGTGTCCTTAAGCTGGGGAAGATGGAAGAGAAGGCAAAAGCATGCAGCACAAAGCCCATTTTAGATCCATGGTAAGATGCCATTGTAACAGCCAAGTGTAAAGTGTCCTGTTGCTTCCAATCTCAGACCTATCCTGTGCCTGATTAGCATAGATGTCTCGCGACGGGTCTAAAATCAAAGTAGTGGTTTGAAGAGACAGGTGAAAAGAAGACTCTTTTTCCTACCATGTCCACTGGTAGGCTAACTGTAATCTCTCACCACACACGAGAGAGCGCCAGTGCCTTCATGAAGGAAACCACTGTGCTGCGCGAGAGGTCTAACCAATACCTCCTCTTTCTGACCTCCCCTTTGAACTGTGGAATCCCCAGCTTTAGCACGTGGAATCCAAGTGACAGAAGAGGTTCAAAGAAACCAATGTGTTATCCAAGTAAGTCTCAGAATCACTTGAATAGTGTAGAGGCTGGCTGGTTCCTGGTGGCGGAGCAACATTGTAACTGTGCAGCAGAGGCCGGAACCACTGTTCCGTATTTGACCACGTGGATTGCTCGTGCGCTGAGAGTTCGTTTTTGCAGGACAGGGGACAGATCCTCCTTCAGTTCCGGCCGGTTCCTTTCGGTTTTGGGCTAGAAGTATTTACCCAATATGCAGGAGTACGGATGTCTGGTCTGGGAAGATCCACTCTTTGCGCGCATTCATAACGTTAAGATATGTTCTTCTTCGCTTCCGGAGAAAAGTGGTGCTGCGGTCGTTTCGGAGATGGCACAGAGCTAAGCTCTGAGGGATGCACAAGAATGCTTTACCACCTGATCTCAGAAGCTGAACATGGTCGCAAAATCGCATTGCTCCTTTGGGGAGAGCGCTCAACCCTCATGCGGTGGTAATACGAGAGAGGGCCGTGTTATGGAAGAACGACGCTGTCCGCGGGCAAATGGCATGAGTTGGAAGATCACCGTCTAGAGCCTCGTGAACATCAAGTCGGGTGGTCCGCTACCCTGGCACGAAGTTCAAATGGTCGAATGCGAAAAAGTGGAACAAGTTCCGACACAACGCATGGGGGCGATTGGAAATACTAGAGGAAAGCGCAGAGGCAGTGGCCGTTTCCGAAACATAAGAAGAGGATGATTAGACAGCTTCTCTTTCAAGGAGGGTAGCTTCTCCCCTGACGGTCATGAACTTAGTTGAAGTGGGCACACAATGGAAAAGCGATTTCCTTCGCCAAATAAAGTGGGCAGTGGGTCAGAGAGGTTGAGAGTGGGACCCTGGCAGTTAGGACAACAAGGAGGGACAGCCTTTTTCTGGGCCAGTTGGGATGAGTGAACTTCCTTATGTCGTGTATATGATCTGGGGAGACCAACAATACTTCTGGGGTGACCAAATTTATGGTACTTGAAACATCTTCTCGGGAAGGGCACATAAGTTAAAACCGTGTGCATGGTAAAACCATGTTTTACTTCAGATGGAGGGAAAGGCACAGAGAAGGTTAGCAAGAAAAGAGGGTTCGTCGTTGAGTGGTTTTCTTTACTTGAAGAAAACCGATAAACGTCGGTGAATGGCAAGTTGTGCTTCTGTAAATGAGTGAGAATGTCAACTGAAGCATCGGAACAGAACTGCGGCGCATATATAGTACTCTTTCACGTGTTGCGAGCATCGTCAGGTTTAGAAAGGACAAGAATCTTCCCAGATGGGATAGGGAATTACGTTGGTTGTGGTTCAAAAGGCAGCACGAACCAGGATGGAACTGTTCCTCATTGGCGTAGCTTGTGGCTCAGTTGTTTAAAAGCAGCTTCTAAAGCATCACTAAGGATGAGCTTGTTTATAGAAATCAGTGAAAGTGAAGATGTTGAATGTAATTAAAAAGAAGCTGGTAGGAAGTAAGACTTGAGACCGCTGGAGGGAGGTCTGAAAAAGCTACTGTTGGAGTCGGATTATTTTGACCTTTAGAATGATGCATTGCTGACGCAGGGGCTCTTAGCATGGCTGATGTAAGAGATTAGGTCATTCCCGTGGGAGAGGCACATAACAGCCTCATCTAGACAGGGTGTCCCGGAAAACGGCTCCGTAATTTATATTACTATTGGGTTGGGGTTGTGAAGTACCAACCATTTCATCAATAAGGGCATCAGGCCTCTATTGGTCCCTGGTCTGGAAACGGCCATGGAGAGGTCGGGTTGGGGGCCCGACAGATGTTAAACTCTTCCATTTTTGAAAACGTTATTATTATTTTTTTTTCTCGTAGTAAAAATGTCTTTAAAACATATCATCCGCAATAAATAAAAACAAACACACTAACAACTGGTGAATATAAACATATATTCCGCGAGCGTAACCGCGGTTACCGCACATAACACAGGCTCAGAGCATAATACTATCCCCCCTGGAAACCCCACCTTGTGGGGCGGGCCATGGGTGTAGCCTCGGAAAAGCTCCCCGGAACTCCGCGTCCAATCCCTATGAGGAAAAATAATAGTCGTGCATCAAAAGGATAGGACTCTAAGCCCAAGATTATGCATCCAAGTGCAGGACATCCTCCTCAGTGGTTAGGCAAGGTTCGGTCTCCAACCATATTCGGCCGAAGAAACGCAAGAATAATCGGCTTTTGATCTGTACCTTCATCTACGGAGGAAGGAGGGTTAGATGGGCATATAATACAGACATAGACAACAGCTTGGTATCCACCAGGAATCAGGAGCTTGAGGAGAATCTCAGATTAGAGATCAGGAATACGTAGGGTAGTTCGTAAAGAAAACGGAGCAGAAGGGACACAAACTTTGCAGGGGACGGGTAAGATGAACGGGATATATTAAATATAATATGAATATATAATGCTAAAAACAAAATAAGGAATACAAAAATAAAAATAAAGATAAAACCAATGTACAATAACAAAAAGAAAAGAAGAACAAGAACAAAAATAATAATAATAATAAAAATTGCGATAATAATAATAACAATAATAATAATAATAAAAATTGCGATAATAATAATAATTATAATAATAATAATCACACACACACACACACACACACACACACACACAGCACACACACACACACACACACACACACACATACAATAATAATAACTCAATATCACATTTATTTTAATGTAAGATTTTTATACTTTTTCGTTTTACGCAGCTTTTTTTTCAACAGAAAGAGTTTCTTTTTTCTCAAAAGGTTTCCATTTTTATAATGATTTTGGAAACGCACCTAATCTTTCGGGTTATAAAATCTCTGTAATGTTTCTCGGCGAATATTTTATTTTTAATATTTTTTAACATTTTGATAAAAATAAATTTCTTGTGTAAACTAATAACAAAAATAAATAAATAAAATTAATAAACTTTAAAAGTTAGAAAAGTTAACTTACATTGACTTTTTGTCATTTAAAGATGTTCAAAAAATTGACATTTCATTATATTTTTATGCTTCATCATTAGTTTATGTTTCTTAAGAACAACGATTCCCCCTAGTCGCAATTCATAAAATCATTTTTTCTTGTTATGATGGAGAAGTTTTCTTTATGCTGTTATCGGGATTTTTGTGTTGTTCTTCTTTTGTTGAAATATTTTTATTTATTTTATCAAAATTGTTAAAATATTATTAAAACAAAATTTATTCCTTGAAAATGTCCAGAAAGTTACGGACGAAAGCTTGGGACTATACTAAATCAATTGTTTTATTTTATTCAAGAAATAATTTTAAAGAAAATTTCTTCTGTTGAAAGAAATATTTTCAGGAGGCTTGAAAAAGCATCAAAATCTTATAATAATAATAATAATAATAATAATAATAAATAATAATAATAATAATAATAATAATAATAATAATAATAATAATAATAATAATAATAATAATAATAATAATAATAATAATAATAATAATAATAATAATAATAATAATAATAATTATAACAAATAATAATAATAGCACTGAAAATGTAATAATAATAATACACACACACACACAATAATAATAATAATAATAATAATAAATAATAATAATAATAATAATAATAATAATGTCCATCATTATTGATGAAGATTTTCACTTCTATAAATCTAAATGTAAGATGATAAAGTTAAATTGAAATATTTGATGTTATTAACTTTATAATTCTTATATTATTACTAACCTCATTGACACTTGTCAATTTTAACGGAAATATTACAGGAAGCGTCAACATTTGATTGAACAAAATTCCTAACCATATACCAACAACGAAAATACTTATTTGACATCCAAAAGCGTAGCCCAGAATCCTATTACATATATAGTGTATATATATATATATATATATATATACATATATATATATGGTTATATATATATATAGAAAGATATATATATATAAAGAAGCATATTAATAGTATATATATAGGTTATATGTGATATTGCATAGTATATGTGCATATATTATGCATATGTTATTATTAGTTATTATTATATTGGTTATATTGGTTGTATTATATTACTATGAGTTATTATTATTATTATTATATTATTATTACATATATATATTATATTATTATATAAATATATATTACATAGGTTGTTATATATGTTATTACATATGTTGGTTATGCTATATATTATATTTATATTATTACATATTATTGTTATATGATATGGAGTATGAGTTATTACATCATTGCTATTATTATTATATATGTATCATAATATTAATGTTAAGGTTGCTAAAGGCGCATTATTGGCTATATATTATTATATTATACTATAAATATTAAACGTTGTTGCTGCTGCTGTTATTGTTGTTGGTTATATTGTTAGGGATGAGCTGGTTGCTATTATAGTGCACATATATTATTGGCTATTATTAATATTATTTATTATTATTATTATATATTGGAATGTTATTATTATATATTATATATTTATTATTATATTATTGTTATTAGAGTTACTAATTAATAATATATATAAAGTATATATAAAATTTATGAAAATAAAAGTATATATATTATTATTATTATGTATTGTTATTTACATTTAATATTATTATTATTAGTTATATATAGAGCTAAATTATATATTATATATATTATATATTATTATACATATATATATATTATTATATGGGCTAAGATATTATGTTATTATAATTAAATATTATTAAAAGATATATATATATTATATTATTATTGTTATTATTATATTATATATTATTATTAATATTATTATATTATTACATATATTACATATACATATGTATATATATTATTATTATATATTGGGTTATTATTATTATATATATTATTATTATTATATATATACATATTATTACATATATATTATAGATGTAGGTGTTTGTGTGTGTAGGTGTTTGTGTGTGTGTTTTAGTTTCTTTATAGTGGAATAATGTGTTGGTGTGCTATGTTTGTGGGTTTATGCTTTATTTTTAATTTATATTATTTGGGAGTTTTATTTTTACTTGCGTCATCATTGTTCCTATTCTCGATATTGAATTAGTGTTTTTATAACTAATGATAAAGACTGTGTTAGCTTTGAAAGAAAGCTCGTCATTTTTAGGGTAGCGTATTATTTAACCTTTTAAAATTTTTACCGGTTTCATTTTGTTCGATTTTTAGGTTTTAAATTCAAATGATAGAATATTGATATGATCATATATGATGAGTAGTATGATCAGAGTATATATATATAAGTTATTATTATATATATATATATATATATATATATATATATATATTTATATAAGTGAGCAGCAAGGCGTATATGTTATATATATGTTATATATATGTTATATATATAATATAAGGGGTTGGAGCGCAGCGATAAAGGGGAGGCGCATATGCTAAGGCATATATGTTGGCTGGCTAAGGTTGTTGGTATATGTTACAAGGTTAAGGCTGCAAGGTTGGTTGCTACATATACAGCAGTACAGCAAAGAAGAGCAGCGCCATTGCGTTGGCTACAGCGCGTGGCAGTTACATGGGCTGCTGGCGCGCTGTTGCTGGTTAAGGCTATGGCTATGGCGCGAGCATTGTTAGCAGGCTGTTGGCTGCGTTATTGCTGCTGGCTGCTAAGGTTATTGGCTGATGGCATATAGCAGCGAGTGGCGGTATGCGTGGTTGCAAGGTTACGTTACTAAAGAGCATGTTATTGCTAAGTTGGTTATATGGCGTATATATATATATATATATTGAACGCCTCGTGGCGAAGGGGATTGACGCGTCGACTCTCATGAGAGAGGACGGTGGTTCAATCCTCCGCGTAGCTGTCTGAATTTTATCTTCCTGGGGGCAAGAATGAAAACTCGGCTGCGAACACCTTGGTGGCAATAGGCTTGGAATGGCCGACCTTAAAGTTCTTTTTACTGTAGTCCCCCCGTGTTACCCTCTGAGAATGGGATAAAGTACGTTTAAAGGAAGTTTTTTTTTTTTGTTTTTAAAATTTTAAATTAAAGCAGGATCAATATACTAATTCATTTAGGATAAAGTTTTTTTTTATTATTATTTAGGACAGTTTTAAGATCTTAGATTGCTGTATTACTGTATTTTTTTTTTATCTTTCAAGAGTTAATTTTCATCTTTAGTCTGTTAGTTATATTTAAAATTATTGTTAGCTTTAGTTAAGTTATGCAGCTCAATCTAATTTGTTCTAGAGTAGAAATTAGTTTGAAACTATTTTTTTTTTCATATTTACATTGCAGAGTTTATTTATTTAATAATAATTTTTAACTCTTTTTTAAATTTGTTCCAAATGGAATCGAATTTGGCTGAAAAAATATTTTTGTGTATTCATTATTTACTTTATTCGTGAGCAAAAATGGCAGGCTCTCGAGGTCGCTTTCGGAGGAGAAGGGGTAAGAGCAGTCGGGGTTTACTATTAACTATGCTAATGTCCGTAGTATTTTCATCAATCAGTAATCTGCTGAGCACCACCTTTCTACCTCTCATCCTAATATTGTACTTCTGTAAGAGAACCACCTAGCCATGGATTCTTTCACTAATTACCTAAACGTTTCTAATACTAACTAAATTTACACTTTCTGACCAAATGGTGAGGTCTACGCCTATATAAATGAGCACTCTTGTAACACGTCTCGAAAGCCTTGAATCTTCTAAGTTCGATGTTTTTTGGCTTAAAATCTTTCCTTCTGCAAATATTTTGCTTCTGCTACTGCTCCCATAAGGTAACAGATTTTCCTGTCTCTTTTGAATAACTTACAACCTCTCACGAGACTGTTACATCTTCTCACTCAAATGGTGAGGTTATTTCAACGTTCATCAAACTGAGTGGTTGGGCTCCTCTCATTATTAATAAGTATTATTTACGATCTCGGACAATTGAATAGAGAACCTACGCGAGTTCCAGGTTGATTCAGTGGATAAAAAATTAATTAACTGTCACCTACTTTCCGGCTTTCATGACTTTCTACGTCTGCGACGTGACGTTGACGCACAATCTCTTTTGTACAGGAATTACATCGATAAGTATTCTGGTGAATTAATTGACCATTAGCATTCCACCGCCAAAAAGTCACCCACGTAGCACAAGGGGTGATCTTCTCGTACATGAATTCTGTGCAAATATTAAGAACCACTGGTTTGCTTGTTGTGGTGCCCACTTTTTTCCAACCACCTCTTCTTCTCTGCGCAGCTTCTTACAATCTTATGTTTTCTCTGCTGCATTTAGCCTTCCTCTCTTCTAAACCTCCCTCTGCGCTCACCTCAAACACATAAGTTAGGCTCAGGTTTGGGAGGATCTTATCTCTCAAATTATTCCACCCCTCCTTAAAAAGGGATCTGCTGTGAGTGGTGGTATCCAGTAATATATATATATATATATATATATATATATATATATATATATATATATATATATATATATATATATATTATATATATATTATATATATATATATATATTATATGTCATATAATATATATTATATATAAATATATATATATTATATATTATATAGATATATATATATTATATATATATATATATATATATATATATTATATATATATATATATCATATATAATATATATATATATATATATTATATATATATATTATATATATATATATATAATATATTATATATATATATATATATATATATAATATATATATATATATATATATATATATATATATATATATATATTAATATTAAATATATATGTATATATATATATATATATATATATATATTTTGTAACAGTTGAACATGACTCGATTTGCTCTGTTTTTCAAATGTGCGATCCTCCCTCTCAATGTTTGAACCCCTGCAGAGCCTTCTTCAGAGGTCGCATTTATTTATCTCCAACTTTGGATTCCTACTTATTCTAATCTCAACGATCTATGCTATAGTATCATGCGACTTCTAACTCTCATGTTCACTCTTATGCCCGATTGATACATACTCATCCTATTTCTTCACTATCATTTTAATATATGTAGCCTACCTACTGAAATTAGTATCTAGATAGTATTATTTGACCTCATCGTCTACTAGGCTATATTCTGATTCAATTCTTGTAGCCGATAATTATTAGTGATGCCAGATCAATGATCTCTCAGTGTGGGGTTAACTCGATTAATATTTCTTAGATTCGTTGATAATTGTACATAATTCACTATATTGGGCATAAAAAGCTCATAAATTGACTTGTCGTTTGTTTCACTAACGCCTTTCACTCGCAAGATAAACATATAGACCTCCATCAAAATCATTTTATCCATATTATACCCTTTTTGATTGAGCTTTCTAAATGTTCTTTACTCGTTTATATAACAATCAATATATACATTTCTAGAGATCTTAAAATCATTAATATGAATTTTGTCTTGGATAGAACTCTATCTACATTCTAAAATTTACTCTCGGTATGTCTATATATAATATGGCCTTCTCAATTAATTAAAATATATGTAGTGTATTAATTTTCATGTGTATTATCTATATATGATTAGTCTCGTAAATTATATAATTTATTTTTTCTTCATTGCTCAGATACTCCCAGGTTATTATTTATTTGATAACATCAATGTATATTAATATCGTATCATTTTAGTATTTTTCGCCCCTATACTCTTATTTTGTGTTAATTATTATACACTTTAGTTTATTCCACTTATTCATTAATTATTTGGAGTGTGTAGTATTCTCATTAGTTATTCCACTATCCATTCTATTACATTTATTTATATTGGTGAGGCTATGAGAGTGGAGACTCCGTCTCGAGACATTGCAGTAATTGTGTTTGTGTCTATGATATGGAAGGAACGTTTAATAAATTGCAACGTGTGATTAACTCTCGACCATGACTACTCTGTGCGCTTTTCGCACGTCTGCACCTTCTACGCCATATCTTTTTTCTCTTTATATCATGTTTAATTAGAGAGAGATGTCTCTCTCACCTAACTTCTATTCTAATTTTGCTCGTATTAGATTGATATAATTTATATTATGCTGCTATAAGGGTAGCGTAATCTTGTCGATGTCAATTTAATAGCCAAACATAAGTAAAATTACTGCTCTCCTATCTGTTTCAGCAGCTCTAACCTCCTGTTCTTTTACTTTAAATAGAAAAGCGTTAACACATAGTCTACTAACATATCATAGAGACACAATTGTCGAGTGTGATTAATCTCGGAGAGAGGAGAAGCGCTCATAGACAGGCATATAACAGTGGATGAGAGATACCGCCTTCTTACATACACAACACTATATTCTAGTATTCATGGCGATATAAAGCTCTTCTATTATGCTCTTTGCATTATAAAACACACAAGACAAATAGTATATAAAATCAATAACATACATAATATAAAGATAAACACCAGACAGCGTGCTGCACGTACGACACACACCTTACAGAGAAGAAAATTTAGACTAGCTAATGTCCCAACAAGTATTTGAATTCCGGCGTTATAAGCGTTAGTTTATTATGACAAAGTCGTCTATATTATTTTTTTAATTTTTATTAAATATCTTATACGCATATTACCCAGTTATGAACCAGCCATTGATTACTCAAGAGTTCAGGCGTCTCTCGCTCTAGGCTGACTGTAATCGTGTAAAGTAGATCATTACAGTCCCCACTCTCAATAACAAGTCTCCCACTCCCTGGCTCAGAGCCCTGCCAATTGAGAACCTCTATGTGTCCAGTTGGAGGCATCAATTAATGGTATTAGAGGTGCTCAGAGTCCACTAGATGTAGTGAACAAGATTAGGGGGAATCGAAATTAACGTTTAAACTTTTATTTATAATAAGCTATTATACAGCTGATATCCAAAATATGTAGATTTAGCTTTCTGTAGTGTGTCGTACTATTTTACGTAGTGTTTTTTTATATTGTTTGATTATTTTTACATTCGCGTAAATAAGCTTATTTATACGCTGAATTCCATAATATGCTATTTTCGATTTTTCCTTTAAGTTCTTCATACATTTCGAGATTAAATTACTCCTGGACCCTTTTTCATGGAATTATGCCCCTAATATAAAAAAAATAAATTAATAATTTACTTAAATACTGCGATAAATGTATAATAATAAGTACCAAAATCTTTTATCAAATATGATTTTTTTGTATTATACGATCTCTTAACCTTGGTGCTCTTCTCTCTTCTTCCTCTGTACTCTCTCTCTCATCTCTCTCTCTCTCTCTCCTCTCTCTCTCTCCTCTTCTCTCTGTCTCTGCGTCTCTCCTCTCTCTACGCCTCTCTCCTTGCTTACTCTCTCATCATCTCATCTCTTCTCTCTCTCTTCTCTCTCTCGTCATACTTCATCACTCTTCTCTCTCTCTCTCTCTCTCTCTCGTCTACTACTCTCATCTCTCTTCTATTTTCCCTATTTCCCTGCTCTCTCTACTCTCTCTCTTACTATACTCATCTCATCTCTTACTCTTCTTCTATATATATAATATAATATGATATTATATATATATATAAATATATAATTATATATATAATATATATATAATATAATCTTATAAATAATATATCTTATATATAATAATTTATGTATAATTAATATATATTATATATTTTTAAATATATTATATAATAATATATATATATAAAATTATATATATATAATATATTATATAATTTATATATTACACAAATCATTATCTTCTTTAAAAAAGGTAATACATTAATATTATATGAATATATGGACTTCATCTTAATAAAATAAATATGATACAATTTCATTCTTTTTTATAATCCTAATAATTTACCCTAATCTTATATGTGAAAAAAGTATTCATACATGAATGATTCAAAAAAAATTTACTACTAAATAATTTTATGACAAAAAGAAAATAACGATGGTAAATATTCAAAGTCGATCTAATGACCTTTTAAATTAATTTTATAAATTTAAAATTACAGTAATTTTAGTTACCAATTCATTTTACTTATTGAAGAACTTATATATTAATTCTTATTTTTTATTAATATTTAATTAATAACAAACATTAGGTTTCGTCATTTTCATTAATATCTCTCCACCGTTAAACATTTCTTCCTAATATTATTATTATTATTAATTAATTAAGAATGCTTTTCTGAATCTCTATCCGTTTTTCTTTTAGTATCATTTGACTACCCGAAAAATAAAAATTTAAGTGCCATTATTTAAATTGCTCATGTATAAATTAAAATCCTAAAGTTTTTTTTATCTTAACTCATAAAATATTAGAGTATAAATTTTTTACAAATTAGTTTAAATTTTATAAATGTTATGGTTAAAAAAAATATTCACTTACATTATTATTAATAGTAGTAATATAATACTACCAAGAAGTTGTATATATATATTATAGCAAAATCTAACATTCCCAACTTTTTAAATCAATAACGAAATATAAATATAATAGTTGCCATATAGCAATATATATTTATCAATATTAAATATAATTAAATCTTAATTATTATATATTATTTTATTCTTTTTTCTATATTTTATTATTTTCTACAGTTATTTACCACCTCACTCATCTGGCGAGGGCCTATGCTAAGGAGGAGCAGAAATATGATTAATATGAGTAAATAAAAGTCATACTTCATACTCATACTACCTAATATATATTAATTAAATATATTAATATACAAATATAATAGATCTCTTTTATATCATGAGGGTGCCAGATAGAACTGTGGGCTATTTATAAAGAGGTATATAAAAATATAGTACATAATTTAGTATAAAAAATAAGATAAATATAGGCTAAGAATGTTATCACTAAGTAAACATGAAAGCGGCTGCTATATGAGAGAATGAAAGCAGCAATACATATATCAGAATCAGTGAAGTCTTTACTATGGAGCTTATCATAGTTACTCATCAGTTAAAATATTCATGCTAGAGAGCATATAATACCCTTAGTTATATCATATTATAGGTATGTGTAACTCTGAACTCAGCAAATGGAGGTAGTAGAAATATGAGTCTGAGCGGATACAGCCGAGCTTGTTCTTAAACTACTCTGTCTCCTCTCTCTGCCTCATCCATCTGCTTCTCTCAGTTTTAAGTATATCCTCATATATTATATAAGATAATAATATAGATATGATAGTCATAGCTCAAACTTACATTATAGTCAATAAATATAAATTAGGAATCAAGATAGAGTATATGGAAAGTAAGGTGAAGATTATGTTTAATTATAGTCTTCTTATATGTCTCATAGGTATATCATTTAAATATATCCATATGTTAATAACTATTAGAAGGTAGTGTAGTGAATAGCCTGTAGATACCCCAGTATGTATAATTAGACTATATACTGTCAAACAAGGGCGAATAATAAACCTATATTATATTGATAATAATATTAATCATAAGTAGTAGTATAAGCTGTAGTCAAGAGGTATGAAAAATAATTTCACTATATATAAGTCTACTGTACTAAGTAATTCCTGCTTAATATTTGAGTAGTATCATACTCATATTTTAAGAATACCTATTATATAATATGTATGACTTTCAAGATCAAGTTTTATTGACTATGTTCTGTGAGCTAATAAAAGAATAGTTTCTAGTTTTATTTACAGGTGAACGTTGACCGTTGAAAGAATAGGAAAGTATTGTGGAATAGGTGTTATTTGAGATGAGTAGAAATGTAATAGTGATTTGAGTGATTTTTTATAAAATATTGAAATACTTGAGTTAGTGATTCTTGTAGAATTATGTTTTTTCGCGGAAAAACAGTTTTTTATTGTAGATCTTGAGTCCAATGTAGAGTCTCTAATCAATCAGTTCAAGCGTGACGTGATTATTCTCTCTTTCTTTATAATCTCTCTCAAAGGATAGTGTTTATCATTATTGTCTATAGATTTATTTATCTTATATCTCAGTGTAATATCTGATAGTATCAAGAGATGATGTCTTATTGATTACTCGTCTATAAGTTATTAATATATATATTTATCATATATTTTGAATATTAGAGTGTAATATACTCTTAGAATTCAGCTTAATAATGTACATCACTGCTAATACGCTGTTCGGCACGGGTCTGAGTCCTATTATTGAATAGTGTATAAAGGCATTAGTTTTAAGCTACGCGCGTGCTCGAGATTCTATGCTGTTATATCTATATATATATAGACATATCTAAGAATAAAGTATAAGTCTCTTTAGTTGATGTTTAACACATATAACTATTCATATTAATTATAGACTCACAAGCTTTAGAGACGAGAGAAAATAATAGAGAGAAGAATATACCGCTCACATTCGTAAAACCCTTATGATTGAATATGCAGACTCTCTCTCCTCTCATGATACAACTCATAGCATGAGAATCTATCAGAAGCATATTAGTCAGAAACAGAGTAAGTGACCGCGAAAGAATGAGCCTCTCTCTCTCTATTATACCCCTTATCTAAAGCTTTAGATTATGTATTCTAAGTACCACCACAAAAATACTCTCCTAATTGTAGTCTCCTAAGGAGTGAAGATACCTAAATCCAGAGGAAAGGAAATTATTATGTCATCCAGTTAATCATAAGTACAGAGATAAGGATATCACTCCTTCAGCTCATCTGACCTATGATAGTATCAATATCATGATATTTCTCCGTCCTGTAAAGAAGGAAAAGGAGACTCCTACTATCCATAATGTTCGGTCTAGGTGTCTAAGAATATTATACTATATTATCAACCTCAAGCATCAATCAAAAAAGCAAATAGAGGTATATCCTCATAATACCAACGTTAAGATTATCTCGACTATAATATAATCGTAGTCTCTCGATAATCAAGAATACTTCAGTCAGTGATCATCGAGCTACTCACCTATTTTCAATTGAGTAATATTCGTCATTATTTTACATGAACTCCTACTCTCCAAATATTCATGGAACTCATATCATCTCTCTATAATGTATATCCTTTATTCTTAGTTTATTTTAGTTTTATATATCAATACACTGCGCTCGCTGCGTACTATTGCATACACGCGTATCTCTCCTCTCCATCTACACGAATTGACATTATATTCCCACACAACATCAAATGCTTCACGAATCTCTCAGTTCAAATGCTGTTTAACTAACACAAAATTGAATATTCATTGTGTATCTTTATCTTACAATAGCTATTTATACTACATACCTGTACTAACACAGTAAGCGATAAACCTATGATAAACGCTTACCATAACCTAAATTTTCGTGATACTCTATCCTAACCTAACCTACCTAAGTGCTAACCTAACCTACCTAACAGCGCGTGACAGCCAGTTCCCTAATGTAAAACCTGAACCTAACTCAAATCTGTAGCCAATAACCTAACCCTAAACCTACCCTTAACCTAATACCTAACCTAAACCTAACTAACCTAACCTAAACCTAACCTAAACCTAACTAACCTAACCTACACCGACTTTAATCATAACGTTACCTACATTCTAACGCCTAACTTACGTATCAAAATCTCATGGTTTAAAAATAATGATTTTTAATGTTTACTCGCCTCCCCGCATAGGTAGTTATTGAATTTTAACACACACTGGGTTGTCCACAAATATTTAATTCGTTCCCTTTTCGTTATTTAAAGTTAATGGGGAATAAATCAACCCACTTGGGAAAAACCTATAAGATTTCCACGATAATCTAAAAATAAGTGTTCCGTAATAAACACTCACTCTGCATCAAAATTTTTAGCAAGAAATTTAGTTTCTTTAATGGAAAAAAAATTTGTTTCTTTAAAAAGAGCTTAATAAACTATTGAACACAAATAACATTACGTAAAATATAAAAGAATTATTATCGAGACTTTACCAATACGGCAACATATTGGAAATAACTTAGTTCTCCTCTTCATTAGCGGATAAAATTCTCTCACTTTTCATTATAAACACAAATTTTCAACCCAAAGACGTTAAGAAAATACATAGACGGTTCTGTATTTTCCTATTACATGTGATTTCTAAAAACAAAAGAGAAGGTGGAATATATAGTTATTTTTAATTTGATTATTTTATCGGAAAGGTTGTTTGAATGCAGTTTATTTCAACTCTTTGAGGTTACTATTTTTTCGTGAGTTTTAGAGATATTTTGTTATATATTTTATATTATATGTATATTATGTAAGAGGAGGAAAAGAAATGATTTATTTACTTGAAATAATATAACAAAGGAACTCTCTCAACATGGTGAAAAATGATTTAAAGATTATCATATACGTATTAATCTATATGGAATGATGATTGCAGAAATTTATTATTATTATTATATTATTTTTGAATGGTAATGGAAACTTTGTCAGGTTGACCCCCCCGCTGTTAATAATTTAGAAGAAATGGTTAAAGATACCCGCAGAAGATTAGGAGGGATGAAAGCGTGTTAATTAGGCGACTATTTTTATTACCTGATAAGTGATTAAATTTTATTTTCACGGGTTCAAGTTTTATTCTTAATCTGTTAGTGATTGAGTTATAAGCGGCGATGGTAGTTATATAACAGGCAGCGGTTTTAGTATATAGGCATGACGTTAGTCCTCCTTGCTCTCATCTTTATGGGAGGAGCCATTGGATGAACTTGGTTGTGAAAAAAAGGTAACGATTGGCCAACATACCATTTTCTTTAGCGTTCATTATTCTATTTTTACCACATATACTCTCGCGTCTATGTATTCTGTCTGCTCAGTAGTTTAGTATATTACCTATATTCCTCGGGATGCTACGTAAATACCTGGGTGTTTGGATCTAAGAATTACCGATGTATTAAAAGTGGCCCATGTGGAAGATTTTCATTCAGTGGCTTCTAGTAAATATTCGATTATTCTATAATTTTTAAATTGGCATTGTTGGTGGGATTACGAAAATTTAGTCCTGGTGCTATTTTGTATCATCTTTATTCTACGAGTTATTTGCAGTATTTTTCAAAGGGATGTAAACAAATTATATTTAAGTAGATTAGAAGGAGAGTGACACACGGTGATACACGAGCTTGATGTTTTGATAAGACGTGAGATTGAGTTGCTTATAACTTATTTGTGTTTGAGTATAGTGTATACTTTGCATTTGCACTCCATTTTTCTTCAAACACGAATATTATTAAATTTTATATTTGATTTTAATAATCTTTGAAGTTTCTATACTATTTTATTTATTTAAAGAGTAAATATGTTCTTGTTCGTCTGGTGTATAATTACCCATTATTGTCTCATACATTTTGACACTAATGTTAGTCTATCATTTTTTATATAGTTTCTGCTAAATTAGTGCCTGTATGTTTAATTAATTTACGGAAGAAAAATAAAATTAATACTGACGGTGTAGTAATTTTAAGGATCATATTCTATTACAAGATCGTGTTGTTTTGAATTATTGTTAGTAAATCATGTATGTTCATATATGATCCTACCTATAGTAGATTATATATAATTATATTATTAATAGTTCTAATTTATAACCGAATGATCAGTCCTATATACCGTAATTATGTATTATATTATACAAATAATTAAGATTATTTATTCATTTCATACATAGAATATAGTTTTATAGTATATTTACTATATATAATATTAATAATATAATCAACTATATGTCACATAATTTTAATATTATCCTCAATATTTAAGTACCCTGTATAAATATATATATTATATTATTATATATTAGATATGTAAGAATATTATTTAATCTATATATTTCTAGTATTTACAGGAGCCTGCGGTAATCAGAAAGATGTTATTTTAATTATTTAGTTATATACACGAAGCATATTTATATATATATATATATATAATATATATATATTATTTATATATATATATATATATTTAATTTGAATAATGTGAGTGAATAATAGTTTATTTCACTCCTAGATAATTCTCTCTCTCCTTGTATTTTTTTAGAATTGGGGGAGATGTGCTTTT
This sequence comes from Trachelipus rathkii, assembly GCA_015478945.1. NCBI lineage: Eukaryota > Metazoa > Arthropoda > Malacostraca > Isopoda > Trachelipodidae > Trachelipus > Trachelipus rathkii. The sequence continues at coordinate 12,233 of JABUQX010114552.1, read as the reverse complement.
GTTCCGTATTCCGATAATAATTATGGCCTGTCTCATCATACCAATAGGTATGTATCAATATTTTTTAAGACTGGCGTATGTCATCCAAGATTATTCATTTCGTTGTATGATATTTTTTCATTCTAGGAGTTTAAGGATTATCTCATTCTATATACATGAAGTTACAATGCCGTTTATTGTTATTAATTGTACATCTTTGATGTGTTTTTGTTTTTATAATTTATCTTTAGTATTGATGCCCTCTCTTCTAAATAGACAGAGCAACTTTCTCATAAATATACTTATGGGCGGTTGCGTTGTTAGATTAGTTATTAACCTTCATATGGATATAGTAATCAGATATTATTGTTAAGATTATATGAAGGGAAGAAGAGAGGTGTTATTGTAATTTAGTGTTATTTGATAATGTTTTATTAGTTAGTCACTACCATCAATTGGATGATAATTATTGACTCTCCTTGGTCAATTTATTCTCAAATCTAGATTTATTTTTTTGATGCTTTAATGTAATATTCTTGATATCTCTCTGCATGCCTAGTCATTTTCTAAGAACTAGTGGTCCCATATCTACACTTTTAGTCACCTGATTAACTTGTTATAGGAAGAATGTCAAAATCTCTTATACGTGGTTATCAGAGGAATGTGTTAGGAGGACCGATTGCTGTGTTAGGTTCTGACAATAAAAAAATATAGGAGAGTAGGTGATATAATTTGTTTTCCCATCATGGTAACGAGAGGTCGCAGGATTGAAATCATGCAGGAGTAGGCTATTTTTAGTCTCAAGGTTCCATCAGCCGAAGTCGCAAAGTGCGTAGATCGCTCATACTAATTCACGTGTTTAGTCGAGAACTCAGGACCGTTTTTCTACTTCCTGAACCAAGGACGTCGCCCCGGGGAACACCTGATAAGGGAACCTACCACCACTTACGGTGACTACTCAGCCTGGAGGGCCTGCAAGCCGACTAAAATCCCATTTCCTATCAAGTATTAACACAAATAAGATGTGACGACTAATATTCAACAACTCACTATATATATATGCAGAAGAATAGTGGATAGAGAGTGCTTGTAAAGTGATGGTTATAAGAGAAAGTGAATGCCAAATGTAGAGAACAATAATAGTCAAAATATAAGGTTAGTGACCCCTACTCCATAAAGTAGTTAATACAAAGTCATCGATCATAATAAATATAAGCACAAGTAGTTGAAACCTAAGAAATAGAAAAGTGTTTGGACAACGCGAAACATTGTGTAGATTAATTTAATAATTCTATGTTTTATCAATTTATTATGTATGATATTTTAAATATTTAATATATTCTTGATATAAATTTTTCAACTGAATTGTTAGAAAAAATGGTGTTTGCTTTTTATTAACTTATTATTATTTATTATTTTATTATATTTATAATAAATTTTTATATTTAAATTTAAATTTTATACTTCAAATTTTAGTTAACTCACTTAATATATCAATTTAATCTAGACTGAATATAGAAAATCATTTATACAATTTAAAATATAACTTAATTAAATAATTTAAACATAATGATTATAAAAACACCGGAGACACTATATAAACACACAACTGTCTTCAACCAGCAAGGACATAACTATTACAATATAAGTTTATTAATATTAATTAATATTATATTTATATATATAATTAATATAAAATTAATATAATAATATATTATATATATATATATATATATATACTATTATAATATTAATAAAATATAATATATATATATATATATATATATTATATATGATATATATATATATATATATATTTATATTAATATGTTAGGCCTCGAAGTGCATATGTACATAAGGCTGAAGTGCTTTTGCTCCGAGCTCGGATAAAGCCAGATAGTCATGGTTACAAATTTTCAATAATAATAATCATTATAAATATCTTTTCCGTCTTCACATTTCTCGTTACTCACTATATTAGATTTTTCGAGCACTGCACAACTATGCCTTCAAACGGTCGGTCGTAATTAATATGCGTTATATTTTTCAATTATGAATTTGTACCAGTTATCCATCTCATTTATCGTAAACAATGCAGATAAGTGAGCGTGGAGTGTGTACCTCTCTCTCATATTGAGTGGAAATAATAGCCTGCGTTGTCAATCGATCAAAGTCAATCGTTACCACTTAAATACCAAATAATCACAAGTATTAATCACCAAAGAGTGTAATAACGAGAATAATTTCACTATTACGATATATTATAGAGTTACGTAATATATAAGTCTGTATATCTAAAGAACTTATATGGCTTGTACCACATATGAGAGAAGTCAAAAGAAGATAACATTGAAAACAGGCGAATTGCTCGAGTGAATCTCTATTTTAATGTAAAGAGTACTATCGCGCCTCTATCAGTGAAATTGTCCTTCAGTTCAGACTTTATTGTCTCTTTAGTGAAGGTGAAAATAGAATCCTCGTGAGATAGTCACTCGAGAGATAAGTAACTCAAGGCAAATCCGCCATGAAAAAAAAAAGTCCTGACAATAGTCAAGTGATTCCAAATCGTTGGAGAAAAATGTTTTCAAATGAATCTTCAAATCTTAGAATAAATATAAGCTCATTATAAATTATTTATTTTATTAATTACAAATAAGTATTTATAAATTAAATTGTTACTCGCGGCAGATAGAAAAAAGCGAGCGGTATTTGTCCCAGTAGAGTGGATATGAAACAATCATCACCGCTTAGCTTATCACCGAGTAGAAGACAAGAGAACTGTACATTCGTACTCATATTTCATGATTGTCTAAACAACATTATTGAGGAGTTAAATATGATATAAGAAAGTATATTTTTGGATATTGGTGCATCGAGAATATAAAATGATTGCGGAATTGAAAGAGTTCACACAGTTTCTCATACAAAGTAGTGTAAGTGTCTCATCCTAACATGCACAAAAGGTGTTTGAGTAGAGTGAGGAGGTGCAGAGACACGAGTGAAATCTTAAGACCAGAAACGTATACTCAGAAAGTCAATTAGGTCTAAATACAACCGAGGCCTTCATTTTGGCCTCAATTTGCTCCTTCAAATAGTGTACGTTTCGGCTCGTATCCACGAGAAGAAGATCTCTTTCACACATGTCATCAGTGTCTCTGCTATTACTTTTATTCCGAGGCATTTACCCTAAATTTTTTAATACAAACCACATTTATATAAAAAGGTAGTCGTGAAGAAACAATATGCGAAGTGCGCATATTCTGAAGAATATTACGCAGCCGGCGGATTTAATGTGACTCAAAGGAGTTTCGCTGTGCATTAAGGTTATGATTTACTCCACATGCTCTAAAAGAAATTTCTAAAGATAAGACTTTATTCTCATCGCGCAAAATCTTCTGACTCGATTTTCTTAATCTTTTTAAACAGTGTCCATATCATTAAAAGCGTGGTATGGCTTACCTACCCGGTGCGGGGTCTCGAAATAAAGAAGTAGACGCACTGTATCTGCCCACTTTCTTCGATTCTTTCTGCCACTTTATCCGCGACATCTGATACACTTGGATTGACGTTATTTAACTTCACTTTGCAATCATTCCGAACCAACAAATAATATTTCATTACGTCTTCATATGTTGGCAAAATATGACAACTTAACTCCGTTGGAGCGCCAAACACTGGACAAAATACGCTGCTTCTACTATGCATTTTTCTTTGCAAATAATTGCTAAAATATATGACGTTATTACTATTCACCAATTCTTAATTACTTTAGCAGGTGCTGTTATAAAATAATCAACAATTCCAGTAACAAAATCAAGCAGGAACGTTCTTACAAATAGATTTAATGAGCACAATATTTTTATTCCAATCGAAACAAAATCATCGAAAAACTCATCACGTATGGGAATTTCACTTGTAAACGAAGAGTGACTTTGATTGTGATTGGATAGCGGAGCGCATGCGCGCACGCAGTGTGCCACCTATGCCTCTCTGTGGTGAATTTCCGGTTACTTCTGCATTTTACGAATAAAATGAGAAGCTGAGTACAAAACAGTCGAAATACACATTATTAACTATATGGCAAAAATCTGCTAAAAATCAAGGACGAAATGGAGACGGAAGATATTTTTTGTTTTTCTTGAAACTTTGCACACATGACCTACCCACTAGTGCCCAACTTTTCCGCACTAGGGCAAAAACGAAATCGAAAATTTTTATTTTACGCTCCGGCCTAATATATATATATATATATAATATATATATATAATATAATATATATATATATATATAATATATATATAATATATAGTATATATTATATATATATATAATATAATATATATATATATATATATATATATTATATATTGATAGTTGTCCCTGTGCTGTGAAGACGTGTGTGTTTGTTCTCCCGGTGTTTTTTTTAAATATGTTAATTTAAGTTTTTAAATTGTTAAATGTTTCTCAAGCTCTAATAAATGTCATTGTTACAATTTTGGTATTTTCTTTTAATTTTTTATTCTCTGCTAAATATTTTTAATGTTTATCATTTACAAATTTTGAGGATTTCAGTTGAAACATTTTCAGTTCTAGTTTAATCTTTATATTATTTTAAACATTGTTTGGTATATCATAGTGTTTTAGCTGTAGTGTTCCTTTTAATTTACATTGTCTAATATGAAGTTAATTTTAGGTTTTAACAAAATATTCACCCACAAATTAGCTTGCATATTTTTGACAGCTGATTAGTTACG
>JABUQX010114551.1:0-13322 GCA_015478945.1 Trachelipus rathkii | reverse complement strand
ATCTCACACCACTCTCTTCCATCTCTTTTATCCCCCTAATCTCTTTCAAACACCAATCTCTTTCAAACACCAGAACAAAACATATTAATCATCACTTAACTCACACAACTCTCATTTCTACTCAAAATACATTATTATACCTACATGTCATTCCCCTTAAATTCTCAATGTATTCATCACACATATTCCACATCTTGTACAATCTTGCACTTACATTTTGATACTTCCATTTCTTTCCCGAGTTAATATCCTCCATCATTTCATCACACATATTCAATATTTTATACACTATTTCACTTGCTGCTTGACTCGTACCTTGCCCATTGTTACCTTGTGGTATTTCCTTCTCTTCTACAACACTACTATATCTATTCTCACTATCATCTATGTAACTATCACCCATTTGTATCTCTTCTATTTTTCTCTCACTACTGTTATTATTTTCGTTTTTTTCTTGATCACTCTTCACTTTCTTCCGTTTACCCCTTTTTTTCCTTTTTTTCGAACAGTTCTCTCCCTTATATTCTTTTGTACTTATATAACCCAATATTTCCTTATGTCAATCTTTCTTTATACTTTCAGTCATTGAACCAGTAGCTCTTTCATCTAAAATTGCTTCAATCATCCCTTCTTTAACTTCGTCTATGTCTTCATTTGTTTCACTTTTCTCTTCTCTGTTCCCACCATTCAGCTCATTCAGATATATATTCTCTTTCCCCCTTTTATTCATTTCTTTTGTTCCCTTCTTCTCGTTCCACCAACAATCGTTCTCCTCATGTCCCCATTTGCGACACATCGCGCATTTTCTAATATTCTCCACACTCGTTTGACACTGTCTTGATCCATGTCCCTTTCTTCCACATCTTAGACAAAAAAATTGATCTTCACAATCCTTCGTCATATGCCCATCTTTCATACATTTAAAACATCTCAATCCCTTACTCAAACATTCCCAACCCTTATGTCCTATTCCTCCACACTTATAACATTTAATTCTTTCTTCCATTTCACCTTGTGTTTCCCTCTTCTGTGCCCCTTCTGTTGTGTCCTCTACATTTATACCCTTATTATTCTTCTCATGCCACACCTGTTCCTTTTTATTTCTACTTGTTTCTCTTCTCTTATACACTGCCCCCGTCATTTCATCCATACCTTGTCTATTTCTTACCCACCACATTTCTTCCTTTTCCTTTCTTTCCCTTGTATCTTCACTCTCAGTTTTTATGTCTTCAAGTATTCTTAGCATTTGCTTTCTAATATTCTCATATTCCAAATCACTGTCACCACATCCACCTATAATAATCTGTTCTTCCCACTTTTTCAGTCTTGCTGTATACAACAAATGCGCTCCTTTTACATCCTTTCCCCACTCACTCATCCCTAAACAGGTTGCTTCACTCATAACTTTTTCATATCTAATCACAAATTCTTTCACACTCTCTTCCTCTCTTCTATCAATTTTTAACACACTCAGAACACTATTGAATCTCTCCACTCGTTTATCCAACTTATATCTGCTACCTATCAATTATTATTATTATTATTATTATTATTATTATTATTACTATTATTATTATTATTATTATTATTATTATTATTATTATTATTACAATTACGATTACGATTACAATTACAATTATTATGATTATGATTATTATTATTATTATTATTATTATTATTATTATTATTATTATTATTATTACTATTATTATTAATACTATTATTATTATTATTATTATTTGGTGGAATAGCTTCAGTAATTTCTGTTGAGTTTTAAGTTTGAAAATGTTATTTTTTTTAAAAGATTCTTTTGAAAATAAAAAAAATATTTTGATGTTTTTAGTGACAGCATTTTTCTTTTTTATTATTTTTTAGACTCCCATTAGTGATGTAGGTCATGGAGAGAAAGAGGACAAACTCAAAGTAAAAAGCCCGTTAAGAAACGAACCTCAATCGTCAAGAAGAAAGAACCAAAAGATTAAAAAGAAAGATTTGAAAAATCAGGAAAAAGATGAGTTGGATTTCAATCTGAGCCACAAGGTAAGAAGCTTAAAAGTGAACATTTCAGTTTAGAAGTGATGGTGATACCGGTGGAGGTGGGCGCTTGGGAAATTGTAAAATCTAGACTGATCGCCCGCTTAGGAAGACTCCCGGTTAGATTAGCAACATCTGAAATATGTTTGGAGGTGGGATGGAAGTGCCTGAGTATCATTAGGTTTTTGTTAGGTATGTATAGGAGGGAATAAGTATGCGCATGTGGCAGCCTTTGACTCAAGGTTTGAGAACCGTTGGTACTTCTTTTCTTACAGCCTTTTAAAGGAAGAGGAAAAAAATTATTATATTCTCTCTCTCTCTCTCTCTCTCTCTCTCTCTCTCTCTCTCTCTCTCTCTCTCTCTCTCTCTCTCTCTCTCTCTCTCTCTCTCTCTCTCTCTCTCTTCACTCTCTCTCTTCTCTCTCTCTCTCTCTCTCTCCTCTTATATTTCTGATATTGTGACTTACTGGATATAAAAGTGTGTATCAAAGTGTTTGTGGGTATTGTTTTGAAGGGTTGGAGGAGAGTAGTAATAGTTCCCTTTTTAGTAAACTGAAGGAGGACCTAGTATGGCGAATTAGTTTATTGAGATGTTTTTAGAAGATATATGGGTAGCATTTTCAGTTGGAAAGGAGTGTGTTGGTAACTGGACTGGTGGCTGATAACAGGTGCATTTTGGAAGTGTAGAGGATGTAGCTAAATTTTTGCATTGAAACAAATGATCGAGAAAATGAGAGAGGGAAGAATGAATTGTATTTAGGTTTTATGGATTTGCAACAAGCGTATGACAGGATTAATCCGGATGCTCTGTGGTAAGTGTTAATGATTTATGGTGTTGGTAATAGGCTTCTGAATGGAATCAATAGTATGTATGTATGAGACAGGGATGTGTTATGTCTCATACATGTTATACTCTTTGCTATTTAATTTGTATATGGATGTGGTGATTAAAGAATTAGAGGTAGGGAAAGGGTTTAGACTAATGGAGAATGGAAGAGAGTGGAGGGTGCCCTTCTTATATGCTGATGATTTGGTGGCGAATCTGAAGAAAGTTAAAGTTGTGTGAATGAATGAAGTTAAAGTTGTGTGAATGAAGGCAGAATGTGTGAAAGGAGGAGTTTGAAATAAATGTAGATATGAGTAGGGTGATTGTAGTGAGGGAGGAGAGTCAGCAGTGTGAATTCATGTTTGATGGTGAGCAATTGGAACAAGTATCAGAGTTTAATTAAATATTTAGGCTATATATTGGATCAAAATGGAATGAATGGTGCAGTGTAGTAGGAAAGTTGTGAATGGTAGGAAGGTGCTCTTGTGCAATTAAATCCTTGCTAAATTCATAGGAATTAAGTCTTGTGTGCGCTTTGGTTTTGCCCTGAGGGTATGTTGTTACTGATGTTGTAGTGAAACCTAAGGTGTGGAATAAGAGGTAAGGATCTAAGGTGCAATTTGTTCAGGTGGATAATCTTAGGGACCTGTTAGGTGTGAGAAGAATTAATAAAATGAGCAATGAGCATGTTAGGGAGAAATACATATATGAGAGAATAAACAAATGTTTTTTAATCATATGGAAGGGATGGTTGTTGGTTAAGCGGATGTATAGTGGTGAGTGTATTGGGAAGGTAAAGTAAGGAAAGTTTAAGAAAGTAGAAATGTTGAATATATCAGTACTACTAGTACTATTTCCCTTATTTCTGTCCATCACTTTACATTAGATAGATTTGAAATGAAAGAATGGATGGTAATTAAAATGAATTGAAAGTCGAAAGGCAATCAAGAATTTTAGTTTGAGAATCTATTGAGAGAGAACATTGTGTGTAAGATAATAATTAAAAAATGGGGTTGTATATTGATTGAAAATGTATGGGATGTTGTTCACTGAGAGTAAGAAAAGCAAATTAAATTTGATTTTAAAGGAAGGTTAGGATTTTGACCTTAAGTTTCACTGTTCATCCGATCAATATGAAACTTTCATGGCATGTATAGTTGAGTGGATTTTACCTTTTTTATTTAGATAATTTTTTTTAATCATCATCATCTACCCCTTGGTTTCCCAGAGCAGGGAGTAGAGTGCGCAAGCCTATACCAAAAATCTGAGACATGTATGGGCATTCTTAGGGCACAAATAGTCTGTAGCGGGACCCAAACCCAGCTAAAATTGTCCTTTTTGTCGTCTCTATGTTGTTGAAATTCTTTCTCCCCAATATAGGGATCTTTTTTTTTTTTTTTTTTGTACCAAAAAGAATCTTTTAATTTTTGTCCATTTTTTTTTTTCCAATTTTCCTCTTCCAAGAGGTAAAACGTTTGTGTGTGCAAAGAAAATGATTGAAAAAAAAAAAGACTACCACAACTCAACATAAGATCATAAAATTAATGTTTAATCGATTAAAAGAAAGAAATTTATTGCAATTTATTTTTATTTATGAGAAACTATTTTCAGTGGGTTTTTGAAATTAGGAATTGTTGGAATTTGGTGCCAGATATTTGAAATCTGTATTATCTTTTTTTAGATAATAGACAAAAATCGAGTGTGGGTACATCGTTTTTCTAAAGTGAACAATTCCTAATTTCAAAAACCCACTGAAAATAGTTTTTCATAAATAAAAATAAATTGCAATAAATTTCTTTCTTTTAATCCGATCAGCCAGATATTTGAAATCTGTATTACCTTTTTTTAGATAATAGACAAAAATCGAATGTTGGGTACATGATTTTTCTTTAAGTAAAAATACAAAACAAATCTAAAGCTACTTCTTTGTCTATATTGGGTGCATATCGAATGAAAACTAAGAAAATTACGCCAATTTCTGCAGTCAAAACCCGATTTCAAAATTGAAGCCTCTTAAAAAATATTTAACCTCTGTGATAATAATAATAATAATAGAGAAGTTTTAATTGAGATGAATGAAGTGGAAGATGAATTCAAGCTTTGATTATAATTATAATCAAAGTTTGAATTCATCTTCCACTTCATCTCAATTAAAACTTCTCTATTATTATGATCACATATGTTAAATATGTCTCTCCTCTTTTTAAATTATAATTTAAAAAGAGGAGAGACTTTATAGTACTTTTAGAAGTTAAAATGTGATTAATATTTTAATTAATGATGCAGAATTAATATATCTAGCAAAGTAGATTTTATTCATATATAGAAGATATGCTATTTTTTTTGCATCACTTTCAGTAGATTATTATTATTATTATTATTATTATTATTATTATTATTATTATTATTATTATTATTATTATTATTATTATTATTATTATTATTATTATTATTATTATTATTTATGCTAATAACGATGGAAAGTTCGGTGATAGTAACACTCCCCAGGTGCCCTCCTGGCAGAAGGTGACCATCCACGGGAAGTGTTATTGCGGTGTCTGATAGGGGAGCGGTTGCGGAGGGTTAGGAGGCATAAATCCACCATCATAGCCTCTACATTCCTTTCAATGCGAGACAATCTGTCCTCCAGAACAGCTGGAGAAAACTGAGAAGCTCCTGAAGGAGGAGGAAAAGTATTCAGAGTGTGAGGGACAGCCGGGGGTGCTGAAATGGTTGAATGAACAGGATGAAGAGCAATAGACGTAACATGAGGAGGCTTGCACCGCATGACACCGTCAGCTGCCTCAGCAAAGGCCTGCAGGGACAAAGTGGGATCAATGGTGGCCACTATGCCTTGAACTTGTGGGGGCAACTTTTGCACGAAAAGTTGCCAGGGTATGGCCTAATCCCTGGGAGATGGGGAATCCCCGAGCTGTGAAAGCATCATAGAAAACAGCTCTGTGTGGGGGGCCTGTCTCCTAACGACTCTCCCCCTCCCCTTAGGAGTTGCTCCATCTAATCCTCCATAGAAGATGAGAGGCGTGCAATAATAATAATAATAATAATAATAATAATAATAATAATAATAATAATAATAATAATAATAATAATAATAATAATAATAATAATAATAATAATAATAATAATAATAAATTACATAAAAAATATTAACTATTATAATAATAATAATAATAATAATAATAATAATAATAATAATAATAATAATAATAATAATAATAATAATAATAATAATAATAATAATAATAATAGCCTGCTCTCGGGAGTCATAAAAATTATTTCTGATTTGACGTCATTGTTTTAATAACGTTATTACCTTTCATAATCTGGTTTAGAAATGTTATAACTTATAATTTCTCAAATTACGAGTCATTATTTGTTTGCAGGGAGGCAACTAATATTTAAATTTATTTAGCTGACTAAAATAGTAACGAAGGTGAATTAAATTACGTTTTTTTTGTTGTTTTTTTTTTTTTTAATTTAAAACTTTCTTTCGACAACTTTTTATTGTTGTTTTTTTTAATGACTTATTTATTAATGTTTTTTGTATTTTGTATTTTATTTTCAGTTGAAGCAGAAGTCGCCTTACACAGACAAAACTTACTATGAGGTAGACTACTTTTTCTAGGCCAGAAATTTTGATACAAAACACAAACAATGTATAGTGGTCCTGCTTCAGCTTTGCTTAATGGAAAAATATAAAAAATGACAAAAGAATCAATTAAAAAAAAATCTTCTGAGAAAGAAATTTCCGTTTTAGATACTGAAAAATGTAATAATACTGATAAAGTATTCACGTGCTCTTATTGTGGCATAAGGTTTGTTAGTAAACGTGATTTAGATTATCACATTCGAAACCACACTGATGAAAAACCATTTAAGTGTTCCTACTGTGATAAAAGTTTTAATAATAAAGGTAATTTAACAGTTCACATTCGAACCCACAAGAGTGAAAAGCCATTTAAGTGTTCATACTGTGATAAAAGTTGTGATCGAATTTCTCACTTAAAATACTCCATTCGAACACACACAGGTGAAAAACCTTTTAAGTGTTCTTACTGTGATAAAAGTTTAATCAGAAAACTACTTTAAAATCCCACACTCGAACCACACAGGTGAAAAAACATTTAAGTTTCTTTACTGAGAAAAGTTTTTTAAATCTGAAAACGTATTTTAGAAAGACACATGCGAATCCACACGGGCGTGAAAAAAACCATTTAGGGTTCTTATGTGATATAAGTTTTAATCGGAAAAGTAATTTAGAAAGACACAAACGAATGCACACGGGTGTAAAACCATTTAAGTGTTCTTACTGTGAGAAAAGTTTTAATCGTAAACATGATGTAGAAAGACACATTCGAATCCACAGGGGTGAAAAACCATTTAAGTGTTCTTACTGTGATAAAAGTTTTAATCAGAAATCTAATTTAAATTCCCACATTCGAACCCACACAGGTGAAAACCCATTTAAGTGTTCTTACTGTGATAAAAGTTTTAATCGTAAAAGTAGTTAGAAAGACACATTCGAATCCACACGGGTGAAAACCCATTTAAGTGTTCTTACTGTGATAAAAGTTTTAATCAGAAAAATAATTTAGAAAGTCACCTTCGAATCCACACGGGTGAAAACCCATTTAAGTGTTCTTACTGTGATAAAAGTTTTAATCAGAAACCTCATTTAAAATCCCACACTCGAACCCACACAGGTGAAAAACCATTTGAGTGTTCTTACTGTGATAAAAGTTTTAATCATAAACCTCATTTAAAATCCCACACTCGAATCCACACAGGTGAAAAACCATTTAAGTGTTCTTACTGTGATAAAAGTTTATCTGATAAAAGTAATTTAGAAAGACACATTCGAATCCACACGGGTGAAAAACCATTTAAGTGTTCTTACTGTGATAAAAGTTTTAATCAGAAACCAGATTTAAAATCCCACACTCGAACCCACATAGGTGAAAAACCATTTAAGTGTTCTTACTGTGAGAAAAGTTTTACTCGTAAAAGTAATTTAAAAGTTCACCTTCGAACCCACACATGTAAAGCTTCAACTTCACAAAAAACATAAAAACATTTGAATCTTTATTAAAGATTAGTGTTAAAAATGAACATTGATTGTTACGACAGTCTTGAAATTATTTTAAAAATATGAACTATTATAAATTTACTGTATTTAGAATTATGAAATACTTTATATTAGTAGTCTGGTAGATAGTAGGTGGCAGTAGTCGGCTTAGGAGACTGAAGCTTTAGTCTAGATATTTAAATGGATGCGTTTATTGTATTAAGAAGTTTTGTTTTTCTTATGTTTATGAAGCAGGAAAACAATTTTTTTTTATAATAGAAATTTTTAAAAAAAATTTATTGTTTATTTTTCAGTTATTTTGTACATGTTTCCAGTTTGACTTAAATAATTTTAATATTTTTTTACTTCATATTTTTTATGCGGTACTTAGTTTATACCTGGACTTAAACTGAGAGTAATAAATGATTTGAACCGTTTTAGAGTTTCATTTTCCTAATGATAAAGCTATCCACAGCAATTTAATTTGGTTTTATTTTTTCTTGTTTATATTGTATTGTCTTCTTAATTTGCCTTTACTGATAAGCAGAGCTGTGAACCGGTAAATTGTTTGTACCTTTACCCAAATCTTCAGCAGGTAAAATCGGCGTCATTTTTCAATAAAATTTGTCGACCATTTTTCTCGCGTGTCGATAATTTGGCTACATGTAAAAAAAAAAAATTGGTCGAACATTTATCTCTTGTTTGAATGTGATGACGATTTTGCCGAATTTGAAATTTTCAGAAGGTGCACCACTATATATAAGAAGTAAGTAAGAGTATATATATATATATATATATATATATATATATATATATATATATATATATATATATATATATATATATATATATATATATATATATATATATATATATATATATATATATAATAATAATAAAGAACATATATCTATATATATATATATATATATATATATATATATATATATATATATATATATATATATATATATATATATATATATATATATATATATATATATATATATATATTTTCTTTATCTACCTTATTTTCTCCCAAGATTGGGAGAAAGGAGCGCTACAAGTATCGGAAAAGAAAAGCAGTAGAGAGTATGACAAATGTCGAAAAGAAAGCCCAGCCTTACCGCCCCTTCTGTACTACCATTAATTAGTGAAAGCTCGTCACAGACAGAAAATCCACCCTAGAGCTTCATGGGGACCGCGACGGACCCCTCACTATGGTAAATCGTCAATGTAAGGGTTCATCCCTTGGCCCAGGTGGGTCACAAAATGCCCCCATACAAACCCCGCCATTCTCTCCTATCATGCACCTTTATCTTCGCCTCTGCCAAACTCCCATTTCTTTCCTTCTTGCTTCGTTCACTGACTCAATCCACTTTCTCTTCTCCTTGCCGGTCGGTTCCCAACACACTTTCCACTATATTAATCCGCTTAACCAACCGACTATCATTCATCCTTTCCACATGACCAAACCATCTCAACATACTTTCATTTATTCTCTCATTTACCCTCTTTCTTCACACCACACAACCCTAATACGTTCATTCCTCATTTTACTAATCTTCCCACACCTAGCATGCCCCTAAGATTGTTCATCTGAACACATTAAACTTAGATCTATACTTCTATTCCAGACCATAGTCTCACCTACTATACACACAACACAGGTAACAACATACCCTCATAAGACTGTGCACCCAAGACTTAGTCCCTACATTCACCAACGATTTAATTGCACTAGCAACCTTCCTGCCATTCACAACTTTCCTACTACACTCTGCATCATCCGTTCCCTTCTCATCCAACACATACCCTAAATATTTAAAACTCAGACACTTGTTCCAGCTGTCACCATCTAACATAACTTCACACTGAGGACTGTCCTCACTCACAACTATAACCTTACTCTTATCTACGTTTACTTTCAAACCCCCCTCTTCCTTTTACATACCCTGCCAAATCTCTCTACCATCCTCTCAGACTCACTTGAGACTCACTACATAAAACCAAATCATCCGCATATAATAGGTAGGGCACCCTCCACTCATCTCCATTCTCCATCATTCTAACACCATTTCCTGCCATCCCCACCTCGAATTCTTTCATAAGCCCATCCATATACAAATTGAATAACCAAGGAGACATAACACAACCCCTGTCTCACTCCACTATTAACATTAATAAACCCATCACCATTGACACCATTTATTCCACACACGCTTCACTATCGTCATACATACTGACTCATTCAGTAGCTTCTATCATCAACACCATATAATTAATACCTCGCTATAAAGCTTCCCTATTAACTCTATCATACGCCTGTTGTAAATCCATAAAACCTAAATATAATTTATTCTTCTTCTCCCTCATTTTCTCAATCATTTGTTTTAATGATTTGATCCACATCTCCACACTCCTAAACTTCATACTCTCTATCAACCAAACATAATATATATATATATATATATATATATATATATATATATATATATATATATATATATATATATATATATATATATATATATATATATATATATATATATATATATATATATATATATATATATATATATATGGGTACAGAGGCAGGATTTCATTTAGGGTCCAAAACTTCCTTGAAATATATATATATATATATATATATATATATGCTATATATATATATATATATATATATATATATATATATATATATATATATATATATATATATATATATATATATATATATATATATATATAGCAGCTTTTTATCAGCCGC
Source organism: Trachelipus rathkii (assembly GCA_015478945.1). Classification (NCBI taxonomy): domain Eukaryota; kingdom Metazoa; phylum Arthropoda; class Malacostraca; order Isopoda; family Trachelipodidae; genus Trachelipus; species Trachelipus rathkii. Next base: position 2,607 of record JABUQX010114551.1, on the reverse strand, counting down.
CAAATGCTATCGACATACTTAGAGTTTCAGCGGAGAATACTGTCTGAAGAAGTTAGCTGGAATAAAAGCACACAGCTAGTTGACTTCAAGTCAATATGAAACTAAACACATTGAAATCCGTAAAAACAAATGTATGCTGTATAATACGTTGGTTATAGCAATTACTCTTTCAGTATCTATCGATTGATGTATCTTTTTCAGTTTTCCTACTAATAAACCCTTTAAAAAATCGTGATTAATCATTAAAGGTTCATAATTTTTTTTTCGCCAAGATTTAAGGGGGCAAGTGCCCCCCTGCCTAAGCCCATATATATATATATATATATATATATATATATATATATATATATATATATATATATATATATATATATATATATATAAAGAATATATATATATATATATATATATATATATATATATATATATATATATATATATATATATATATATATATATATATATATATATACTGACTTGGGGGAGGGGAGGGAGTTTACTAAATTGTTATTGGGGCGGTTTTGTGGGTACGTGTTAGTTCGTTGTGTATGGATATCAGTAAGCCATGACCTATTGGGAGGGAGAATACCAGATGTTGTTACAGAATTTAGCTGGTGAAGAGGGTGGGGATTTTAGTCTGTGACGGGGGGCTGGTGGAATATTTGGTAACATGTGGTAGCTGGACTAGAGTTTGGCAGAATTGAGTCCTCACCATCTCCAGGTGGGTGGGAGATATGAAGGGTCATGCAAATGTTGGATGGGGGTAGTTTGAGTGCAACGAGCAGATAATTCTAATATGGGCGGTGTTCTTTGTGTGATTTGTAATTCTTTGAGTTAGATTTAGAATACCTTGAAACCATAAAGGAATCTTAGTTAGATTCTTTTTTAGTCGTTAGAAACAAGTGGTGGTAAGGGTGTGCTTTCAAATTGTGTTGTGTTCGGAAAGGGTTCGAGGGTGTTTAGTTTCCGTTGAGTTGATGAGGTGATTTGGTGATGTGGGGAGAACGTCATGTGTGTGGTTAGTCCTAATATTTTTGGGGTTTTGTTTAGGGGAAGGGGGTTGTTGTTCAGGAAAACTAATGGGTGGATTGAAGATTGGTGGCGGTCGGTGGTTAGGAGAGTGATGGAGGATTTGAGAGGGGAGGCGGTCATTCTGTTGGAGAGTAACCAAGTTTCTAATTGTTGTAAGTATTCTTGGGTGTGATGAGTGGCTATATTTACGTCTGGATGTTGGGAGATGAGGCTGATATCATCTGCGTATGTGATAAGTTTGGTGGATGTTTAGGTAGGTTTGCTGTGAAAAGATTGAAGAGGAATGGAGAGAGAATGGCGCCCTGTGGGACGCCGTTTTGTAGTGGGAGAGATTGTTTTTGTGGAGAACTTTGGCAAAACGATTTGTGAGAAAATTAGAAAGCCATATTTTGTCGTTATTTTCTAGGGGGGATTGAAGGATTTTTTGAATAAGAATGAATGTGGGGACGGTGTCAAAGGCTTTGTTGATGTCGATTGCTGTGAGAATGAATCTAGGATGAGACCTGGTTGAAACCATTGATGCGTTGGGTAAGGGAGGTAAGTGGGCTGTAGTTGTGGGAGGGTTGCTTAAAGCCATGTTGAAATCTGGGAGGTGATGAAAGTGGGAGATTTTGTTTAATATTGGTTTCATTGTTATTATGAGAGGAGAGAAATTGGGCGGTAAGAGGAGGGGGAGTTGGGGTCTTTTTTTGGTTTGAGTTTTAAGCATGTATGCTTGTTTCAGATTGAGGTATAGCAAGTTGCATTTACAAGATTTCTGTGATAAGGAGAAGTGCTTTTCACCGAGGTGTTTTAAATGTAGGTTAGGGATTGAGTCTGGTCCTGTAGCTGGTGAGTTTTTGAGGGTTTTAATAGTTTCTGTTATCCTTTCAGTTGTAAAAGGGGGTGGGGGTTGTGGTCTGAGGGGAGTTTTCTGAGTTGTGTTTTTGTTTTCCTTTTATTGGGGTGGGTTGGTTTGCGAGAAATGTTAGCATAATGTTTTGCTAGGCGGTCTGATTGTTGTTTTGGAGAGGGGAGGGAGTTATCAGGTAAGGAGGGGGATGGAGGGAGGTTGTTTCGTGAGTTATTAAGTTTTTTGATGACTTTCCAGGTTTTCTTATTATCAATGCATGAGATGTTGGATTGTAAGTATTCGGAAAACTTATTGGTGGTTATGAGGTTGGTAATTTGGGTATTGATTTTTGATATTTGGTTAGTGATGAGTGGGGTGTATGGTCTAAGTTTTCGAAGGGAGTTTCTTTGTTTAATGAGTTGGCTGATTTCAGGGGAGAGTTTGGTGTTTTCTGTGGCCTTTGGGTATGTGTAGGTTAGCTGATTTGGTGATTAAGTTATTTAATTGAATAATGGAGGTGTGTAGGGATGTGTCATGGATTGGTGAGGGGTTAATATGGGTTTCGATATGGTCAGTGAATGATGGCCAGTTAGCTTTTTTGTAGTTGATGTATGTAGTGATCTTATTTTGGGGGGTTTGATGGGAGGAGGTTAGAGAAATAAGAATGGGAAGGTGGTCTGAGTGTAGGTCAGTAGTGGTGTCCCAGGTCGGTCATGTAAGGAGGGGGAACAGAATGTGACATC
>JABUQX010114550.1:15000-19370 GCA_015478945.1 Trachelipus rathkii | reverse complement strand
CGGTATTGCGTTCGAAGGGTAGTTGTGTTCCGCATTTATCGTTGAAACGCTTTCGTTTTCGTGCGCTTCAGCCAGCGTGTGTTCTGAAACAACATTATCAGTAATCCAGAACATTCTGTTTGAAGCCTTTCACGCTAAACTTATCTAAAGCCCGATTATTTGCGGCTTCATATCATTACGGCTTCATCATCAAAGAATGCGAGGCACCAGCTCCTCGTTCAGGTACCACAAGTGCCGACAGAGAGCTTTTGCAGCAACTGCAGATACGTCTTAATCCTTAAGTTTCTTGAGAAATTGCAGGTCAGTTCTTGGTTATTTTGGCGCACTAGGTGGTGCAAACCAATTGCGCACATAGAAGATGACTGCAAAGAACAAATTTTCCAAGTCCAGTGAGTTCTCTTCTAGTTATTTTGATTTGACTCTGAAATATTACCATTTTTTTTATGGTAAAAAAAACTCGTGACATCCATCTTGCTCGATGTATGACACCTGGCTTCACAAAATAAACTCCTTTATGATGAATGTCTCCAAGAATTATAATAGTCAACTCAAAAGTTCAGCATAATCTTTTCTTGGATGCATTTTCTTCAATTCCTGTTTGTAGAATGCAACAATTGCCTCTTTCTCTGGAATGCTCGATTTGGTAGTCTGATAATTGTCTTTATTTATTGTTTCCCAATTGATCTGAAATCGTTTAAACAGCTATGTCTCTGGTCCAGCAAGTTCTCCAAGGCACTTGTCAAATACATCCGAAATTATTATTTTCACATAAATATATAAAATTCAGTGACAGTGAGCAGTGATCACCCAAGCTTGGATTCCATTATAGTGCAGGCTCCTTGCTTATTACCAGTATTGCTGGCAGTGGTGTCAAAACACATGGCCTGTATATTATTTTCCAAGTTCCAATCTTCCAAACATTCAATTACAGCATTTGCAATATCAATGCTCTTTCTTGAACAAAGTTTTGGGACTGCTAAGAATTTTGAATTACCTTCTGCTGATACTAGTATAAGTAACCTCTCTGTATTTCTGAAACCAGTGATATCTGGTAGAATTTTACCATCCCAATGTACAGTCAACGGTACATATTTTGCAAACCTCGGTTTTATACCCTCAACTATTTTTTACGTAGAACGGTTCTTTCTCTCTGCAATGTACTTCTACTCAAAACAACGTCATCAACATCGACTCCAGGGGCATTAACAGTGGATGCCAACACCATAAAAGCACTACGACCTTTTATTTTTGTCTTGTCCAGTGCCATTGCCACATCAGGTGTCACAATACGCTTTTTCTTGCACTGTCCACTAGATGAAGGTTTGGGTTTGGGTTCATCACTGTCGTGTGAATCAGTATTAAAGTTTAAAGTATCGCTAGTATAGAACTTGAGCTAAATTCTACAACTACAGACATTTTCTTTCTCCTTATCTCTTCCCATTTTGTTTGCGGTTCCAATCTCTCCTCTCTTTTCCGTTTTCTATCTTCTCTAGTAAGAGCTTTCCTATCAATTGTGCCTATGTAGCCACGTCTACCTTTTTCTCTTTGAGCTGCAAGAAATATTTTATCTTCCTCAACCGTCATTATTTGTAGTGCATCATTGTGAGTAATATCAAAAAGGTCGTTTAAAGTCTCCTTAACCGCATTTTCACTTTTTGTCTGAGATGCATTCTGCTTGTGTAAGTTGCCAATTTCATTCGTCTGGCGGCAGCACTAAATATGTTTTAAACGTTCTGAAATTTCTTGTTCTAGGCTTTTTTACAGTCTGAAATAAAATGGAAGGGTATGCATTGTCATAATACAAAATTAAAAAAATCCCCCCTATAAGCCTGGCCGGGTCTAATATATATATATATATATATATATCTATACATATATCTTCACATATATATATATATATATATATATATATATATATATATATATATATATATATATATATATATATTGCAATAAAGTGCGTTTTTGTGTATTATCAGAAAGTAAAGATCGCTTAAGAGCATGTGCTGATGGCACAAGGATTTTTTTTTTTATCATTATTCAATATTATTGATAGTTTTGTATGTCTGTCAATCCCCCCCCCTAACTTTTGTTTCGTTTCTTTTACTTCATCTTTAACTATAATATTGATATTTGCGTATTATACAAATAAGTAATATGGTCATAATTGACTTTAAATTTTTATGGTTAGCTGAAAAGGCTTTATAAAGAACTCGGATCGTCCCCTTAATCGTAAGAGGAGTTATTGATATAATCTAAAAATAAAAAGTTTTAATAATTATTAATTTATTTGATTATGAAGAGAAAATCATTATTTGTCTAATAATGATGATATTTACTTCTTAGGTAACCGAACATGGGGCTTAAACCAAATTTTGTTCAAGCAACATGATAGACAAAGTTGAATTAAGTCATCTTCAAAGATATAATTTATCAATGTGGAAAGTAATCTCCACTCATAGCATTAATAATAACAAAGATATGTGTCGTTGCTCCGGTTGACCACCCTTGAGAGTAGCTTAGAATAAGATTAGCCAAAAGTGTTTATCATTTTCAAAATGAAATTAAGTCTTTAATTAATTAATCCACTTATAAAAAAATTGCATTCTGCATCCATTGCAATATATGGTAATGTATTTAGTCCATCCAATTTGTGGAATCTATTTAATTAATATATAAACCCAATTCCTTACTTTATGTATGTAAATATTTATTCACATATTTATTTAAGATTATTTTTTTATAATTTCAAATAATCATCCATTCACAGTGCATAATCTCTACACCTTGTTGTGGTGTTAGTGAATGGTTTGATCAATTTGATAAATAAGTATGTATCTCTTTGATTATAGATAAAAATTCCTATAATATAGATAAATTATATAGCAAACTATAATCATTCTTGAGCTCTTTCGATAACGTACTAGCGCATGCGCTGACATATAGTCATATTATGGTAATATATGTAGGCATGCGTTCCTAAGGAGTTGTATACTCCTCCATCCCAAAAGTAAGTTTACTGAATATCCCATGAACGACTGAGTAATGTAGCTCCTCCGTGACGTATACGAGTGGGTAGCTAGTTACCTAGGCTACATATCCATACTAGTTTTAACCAGATTTATAAAGTCAGTCTTGCTCTACATCTGTTCATGTATGGGCGTGTGTTCTAAACTCGTAACGTTTTTGCACTACATCATTTTGTGTATGGGCGTGTTTTCTATCCTAGTTACGTTTTTTGCGATGTAGGTAAATATTGAACAGTGGTATGCTATCAAATTCTGTGTGAAACGTAACGAGTCTGCCACTGAGACATTTGCTTCTTTAAACGAAGCTTATGGGGATGCCACTCTATCGAGAGCTATAGTTTTTAAGTGGCACAAAGCTTTCAAAGAGGGCCGTGAAAATGTTGGAGACGATCCTCGTTGTGGAAAATCAATCTCGTCAATAAACGACGAAAATGTGATGGATGTTAGGGCTGTGATGGAGAGAGACCGCCGGTTTAGTGTCAGAGTGATTGCAGAAGAAACTTGTTTGGATAAAAAGGCAGTTCATAGAATTTTAACGAACCATTTGCACATGCGAAAAATTTGTACAAAACTAGTGCCGAAAGACTTGTCTGTGGAACAGAAAGCAAACAGGGTCAAAATTTGACAAGATTTACTTGAAAACCTCGTAAGGGAACACAATTTTTTTGGATAAAGTTATATTAGGCGATGAATCATGAGTTTTTGAGTACGATCCTGAAACCAAACGGCAAAGTGCGGAATGGCACACAAAAAAATTCTCCTCGTCCGAAGAAAGCACGTTTGAGCAAGTCGAAGGTGAAAACACTGATTAATGTTTTTTTTTCGCAGCCGTGGTATTGTGCACAAGCAATTTGTACCTTCAGGACAGACAGTTAATCACATCTTTTACAAAGATGTCTTGGGAACGACTTCGAAAACGAGTTCCAGCGAATCGAACAGACATTGCAGACGATTGGGTGCTGCACCACGAAAATGCGCCACCTCACACTGCGCTCTCAATCATAGAATTTCTGATGAAGAAAAAAATTCAAGTACTTCCACATCGTCCATACAGCGCATATCTAGCTCCGTGCAATTTCTACCTCTTCCCTAAGTTGAAAATGAAGTTAAAGGGTCATCATTTTGGGACGATGGAAAACATAAGAAATATTGCAACACTTGAACTAAACACCCCTCAGGAAAATGACTTCCGATACTGCTTTGAACAGTAAAAGAAACTTTGTAACCACTGTGTAACCTCCCAAAGGTCATACTTCGAAGGAGATAACTTGCAATTTCAGGTAAGTCCAATACATAATTAAATACAACATCAGTACACATACCTTTGGGACCTAACATGTA
>JABUQX010114550.1:0-5000 GCA_015478945.1 Trachelipus rathkii | reverse complement strand
ATCAAAATAGTTTTGCACTTTTTAAATTATAAATTAAAATGAGAAAATGTGTAAATTATTTTTTGAACTTAAAATTTAGTTTTCTATAAATAATTTTTGCATAGTCGATAACTGGTCAGACTAAAACATTTCATCAGGAGTCTCTTCTCTCGCCTACTTGGTACGATTGTAATAAATAAAATAAATAAAAAATATAATATCCGTGGTTTGTACAATAATATATATATATATATATATATATATATATATATTATATAATATATATATATATATATATATATATATATATATATATATATATATATATATATATATATATATATATATATATATATATATATATATATATATGGTGTCTCAAAATAATGTACTAACACTTTGAAAGACTATACAAACTTTATTTATGAACATAGTAACAAGTTTAAAGGCTTGAATTACAGAACATACATGTATTTAAAGAATCATGTTCCCAAATGTTCAAAATGATGACCTCCATTGTCCAGACATAGCTGATAACGCGAACCAATGGAGTCGCAAACGACAAGAAACAGTTCATTTGGAATGTCGCGACATTGTCTTTCGATTTCCAATTTCAATGCATTTATCGTTATCTTGGTTTTGAGCGATAAACTCTGACCTTGAGGTATTCCCATAAAAAGAAGTCCATTGGCGTGAGATCTGGGGAACGCGCAGGGTATTCAATACTATCCCTTCGTCCAATCCATGTGTTTGGAAATGCTGCATCGAGGTGAGCTCTTCCATCTTGCTGAAAGTAAATCACGTCGTTATCACCAAACATCTCGTCAATGTGTAAGCCGACCGACTCTTGCAGCAAGGTTAGGTACCTGTCCCCATTGTCAACTCCGTTAAAAAAACGGTCCTATGATGCCCAGTGCTGAAATCCCACACTCAACAGTCTACCCTTGGTAGTTTAGATGGTGTTCAGCTTTAACATGGGGAATTACAGGACCCCAAAAGGTACAATTATGGCGATTAATCGAGCCATTTAATTTAAATTTAATGTATCATTTCCAGCGTAGACGCTTCAAGATGCGATGGACGCTATCTTTTGAGATGTGTGTCTCCCAAGCCGTCTGTCGTAGAGATTTCTATGGGGATCGGATGAGGGTTTCCTGTACCTGCTCTTCCTTTGCAAAGTTGGTGGATGTCCTGCGCCAGAACGTTTTCTTGTTGCACGTTGTTGAAAGGTTCCATCTGCTTCGAAATTTCACTCTCTGACTGTGGAGACAATCGGTTCCGGTTCGTTGGTGGCGGTTTATCGAACTCCCTCTGAACCACCTTTGCACCTCCGAGCATTTCCGGTGGCTATAGCATTAAGGACAAACTTCCCTCTCTTCAAAAGCTAGGGATCTCCTGTCATTCCGTGTTACAGTAGTTACACCATAGAAAAAACAAAAGCAGTCAATGTGTTAGTACATTTTTTGAGAACCCAGGTAATAATATATACTATTATATATATATATATATACATAATAATATATAATATATAGTATATACTTATATAATATATACATATATATTATACTATATATTTATATATATAAAATAATATAAATATAATAATATATAATGTTTCTTATAAATTTAAGCTCCGCCAAATAGGATAAAACCAAATATATATATAACTATATTATCATAACCATTAGTATATCATATTATATTAATATATATATATATAATAATAATATAATATAATATATATACATATATAATACATATACCTACTATATATATATATTATACAATATATATATATATCAATATATATATATATAATATAGAATATATTATATAGTATACTAATATATATATATATTTTATTATAATTATAAAAAAATATATATACTATATCATGTTTCACTTATATATAGACATTATATTTATATATATAGTAATATAATATATATATAGTAATATATATATTTATATTAGTATAATTATAATATATACTAATATATATATATATACTATATAGTTATATACTATATATATATATATAATAATAATATATACTATATATTTATATATATATAGTATACTATATATATATATTACTAATGCTAATATATATATACTCATATATATATATATATATATATATATATATATATATATAATATATATATATATATATTATATATATACTATATATAATTAATATATATATATTATATACTATACATATATATATATAACTAATACACCTATAAAAAATAAATACACTTTATATATATATATAGTATGATTAGTGACGCTCGACTTCTGCCGTAAGCGTGGAGCTCTGTAAATCGTTGATGGATGAGCAGGTTCATTCTTCTCGACTAAATCTTTTCTCTCCTTCATAATCCATGTTCGATCGTGCTTGTCTCTGCCAGTTTCAGGCTAGGACAGTGCGTATCGCGTAGTGAAAATTCTCGTCTCTATCACTCATTGACTAATTTCATCGTGCTAGAATCGTTCGCAGGGAGCTAACTTCTTCGAAGCAAAAGCGGGCTATCATCAAACGAAGTGCGCTAACCTCTTGCCTTACCCTACTGACAATCTTTTGCTCTGCCAAAAAACATCTCTACAACTTCGTAAATCTGTCTTTCCTCCTCTATTCGCTCTGATGGTTCTGTTGCAATTACTCCAACTGAAAAGGCCACTCTCGCCTCCTATTTTCCTCATAACTCAACCTGGACGATTCTGGCATTCCTTCACCTTCCTCCTTCGCCTCTCAGATGTCCTATGCATTGCCTGTGATTACATTCGATCGGGTGCATGAGCTCCTGAAATCTATGAACGTTAGGAAGCGGGTGGCCCGGATGGCATCCCCGAGTTTTGAGGAGTGTGCTTCCGTGCTATCCCCCCCCTCGTTCAACTTATTTCGTCTATGTCTCAATACTAACACTTTTCCCTCAGTGTTGGAAGCACGAACATGTCCACCTATTCCGAAAAAAAGGGAAAGCCGCTCTGATCCTCTTACTATCGCCCATATAGCTCTTAACTGGTATTCTATCTAAGACTTTGAAACCTTCTTCAGCTCTCACTTCTTAGACATCATCTGGATCTCATTCACTCTTTCCGATCGCCAGTACGGCTTCGGGGCTCGAGCTACTGGCGATATACTTTCCCTATCTTACTGATTATGGTTTTTCCGCCCTTAGGAACTACGGGGAGACTTTGCGTGGTGGCGCTTGAATTATCCAAAAGCATCATTGACGGGCATGCACGCGTCACTCTCTTCAAGCTCCCTCCTTATGGGGTTTCCTTCCTTCTCTTTGCTTACTATGTCTAGTTTTCTTTCAAATCGTCCAAATCGGCTGTTGTTGATGGGCGACTTCTTCCTTTTCTTTAATAGGTGGTGTTCCTCAGGGTACTCTCTTATTATCTCCTACTTGATTCCTACTTTTTCATTAATGATCATTCTCACCCTGCCACATCTTAACTCTTTCACTCATATGCGATGCACTCGACCCTTCATTCTTCAACTCATTTCAATTCTTGCTCCTTCTTTACTTCTAGAATTGCTCTCGTCTTAATCTTTCTCGATTCTATTCTAGCTGATCTGGATGGAATTATTTCCGGGTGGGGTCGTCTAGAACCTTGTGAAATTCAATCTCTTTAAAAACTCACTTCTACAAATCTTCTCCGCTAGACACCTTGCTAACTTCTCTACCTCTTTCGAGCGGTTCTCGTTCGTCTCTCCTAGTGACAATATAAAAACATTCTTGGAATACATAATCAATACATAAAATACAAAATTCCACATCACAACGGTTGCTAGGCGGCCTCAAAGAAACTGGAGTTCTGTTTAGGACTGCGAGACTTTTTTCCCCTCTTCGATACTCCAGTTATACAAGGGCCATCATCCCCTTGTAGTGAGTACTGCTCTCATATCTGGGCGGGCTCAGGTTTTCAACCGGCTTTTGGATAGGGGTCGAGTCAAGGCAAAAAGACCTATAAACTGTCCTGTTCTTTTCTAGTTCACTTGACCCTCTATCTTGCGGCGCGATGTTGTTGCTTTATCTCTTTTCTAATAGGTATCGTAGTTGCAAGTTGCTCGAGGAACTTTCACTCGCGTGCACCACTTTAGACGCCCCTCGTAGCACAAGGGGTGCTGTGTCGGCACATGAGTTTTGTGTTGATAGCACAAACTCCAGACTCAGTTCGCTGCGTGCCTCCTTCTTTCCTGCACCTCTATTCTGTGAAATTCTCTTCCATCTTCTGTCTTCCCTACTAGATTTAATCTCCCTCACTTTATAAGCGGTCTGTGCTCATCTGCGTAATTTGCGCTTGTGAATTTTTTGTAATATATTAACAACCCCCTCCTTGAAATAGAGAGCTTGCCGTGAGGTGCGGTGATAACTGTAATATATATATATAATATATATATACTGATATTACTATATCTTCATCAAATATGATATATAAATATATATATCAATATATATAATATATATATATGTGGTTATATAATAAGTAAAGAATTTAATTTTTCTAATTCAGTTCCCAACTACTCTCTGTCTGGGAATTGTAACAAATGTAATATATTTACCATACGTTACGGCTGATTATAAATACATATGAACTGATATCTATTTGCCATAATCCGTAGACTGACATATAACATATATTATTATATATATATACCACTATATATATCATATATACTATATACATATATATAGTATATATATATATATATATTATATTATATATATATATATATATTATATATATATTATATATATATTATATATATTGTTCGGCTATTTAAATGTTGAAAGGCTGTACTGCTAACATCAAATAATCGAAACACCCTTCTAAGCACAACTAATTATTAAAGCGCACACGACCGTGATACTCGGTAGTAATTGTGGCTAGCCAGATAAAAGGAGCGGTGCGTTAGTAATTTATTTACAACCGGACAGCGGTGAAGCCTGCACTAGAATTTGCCGTACGTTAAGCAAATACAATAAATAAATAAAAAATATAAC
>JABUQX010114549.1:12500-30952 GCA_015478945.1 Trachelipus rathkii | reverse complement strand
GAAATTGATATTCTTGAACATTATTTTTTCAAAAATTGATGAAAATCCGTTAAACTCCAATTTTAGATTTCAAAATAATTTCATGTTGATTTTAGGGAAAAAAATAACGATACTTTTAGCAATCCCAATGAATTATGTAATGTGAAATTTATGTATTTAAATATCGACAGCCGTTAATTTGAAGTAATTTTTTAATTAAAACAGGTGTTCACAACTAATGAAATTGTCATAAAACAATTTGAAATTTCATTTAAAGTTTTCATTTAAGACCTAAAACAATTATTATTTCTCTTTTCTTGCTTTTGGGTGAATGCATTTCATTGAAAACAGTATTTTCCAAATGCCATGAAATACCGTTTAAAACATCAATTTAGATTTACCATTTTCAATGCTGAATTTAGAAAAATCGTACTTTAGAGTTCTAAATTGTATGTGACATTTTAGAATATATATTTAGAAGTTAAATTTTTAATTAACAGGTGTCTCCAAATATGAAGTTGTGAATATAGCAGGATTAAAATTTATCTCAAATTCTGATGGAAACTTTACTTTAATTAATTCACCTTTAGGGTTTTTGAATTGTTATACATGAAAGTTTTATTTTTTCATCCTAAAATGCCGTTAACTCAATTTTAATATACAATAATTTCAAATGTTGAATTTAGGGAAATCGTACTTTTACGAGTTCTAAATTTGTAATGTGAGATTTAAGAAAATTAAATTTTTAGGAATCTAATCTGTGATTAAACAGTTTTCACAAAGAATGAAACATTAAATATATTTGAATTTGAATTTATCGATTTATCGCCTAAAACTATTAATAATTTCTCTTTCTGCTTTTTGAATTGCATTTCAATGAAACCTTTTTCAAATGTAAAATACCGTTAAAACTTCAATTTTAACTTTACATAAATTTCAAATGTTGAATTTTAGAAAATCCGGTATTTTTAGAGTTCCATTGTATGTTGAAATTTAGAAAGCGTAATGATATATAAATTTGTAGATAGAAAAGTGTATAGTTAATCAACTTGGTTATTAAAAATAGCTTCCAATTTTATTCGAACGTTCAATTTAAAGCAAACCTAACTATTATAAATTCCTTTCAGCTTTTGAAATTGCATTTCAATGACACAATTTTGGCAAATGCTGAAAATGACCGTTAAATTCAAATTTAGATTGAGATAAGTTCATGTTGAAATTTATGAGAAATCGTATTTTAAGGTTCTAATTGTTTTTGAATTAAAAAGCGTAATTTTAGAGATAAATTTTTTTATTAAACAGATATACAAAACTAATGAAGTATTTGTATATAACAATATTGAAATTTCTTACACAAACGTCAATTTATACACATAAACTATTATAAATTCCTTTAGACTTTTGTATGAATGAATTTCATGAACATTATTTTCAATGCTGAAATACCGTTAAAATCAAGACCATCGCTTGGCCAGCTTACAGTTCGGAATTTAGAGAATAGTACTTTTAGAGTTCTATTTGTTAATGTGAAAATTTAAAAGCCTAATTTTAGAGTTTAATTTTTTAATCAACAGGTTTCACACATAAATGTCTCTCCTATAAAACATTTGAAAATTTTCTTACGTTAATCCAAGTAACTTATAATTTTCTTTTCTGCTTTATGATGAACATATTTGAAAATTAGTTTTAAATGTTTAATCTTGTAAATTACAATAATTTCAATTGAATTTAGGAAAAATCGTACTTATTAAAGTTCTAACTTTTTATTGTTGAAAATTTAAGAAAAGCGTAATTATAGAGTTATTTTTTATAAACAGAGTTATCAAAATAGAGTTTTTAACAGTATTTAAAGCATTTGAAATTTCATTACCAACGTCATTTAAGACACCTACTATAATAATTCACTTTCAAGTCTTTTTGAATTGCATTTGCCGAAGTGTTGTCTAGGAACGAAAAATCTCATTCGTCTTATAGACATGAATTTAGGAAATCGAAACATAAATCAAATCTTTATCAACATGAAAAAGGGGAAAGTGATTCTTCTAAATCTAATAGTACCCAAGAACAGCAAATTCTATCATCCAAACACCTCGTTCATTTCATACATTGGCAAAAAAATTTCCACTGTTTTAGTGTTGTAATTTTGACTTTCCATTTTGACATTAAAGTCGTGTATGATTTTTTCTGCTGAAATAATACGGTAAAACTGCATTTTAAGATTTAAAACTTATTTCAACTTGCTGAATTTAGCATCGTCCTTTAGATTTCTAATTGTAATGTGAAATTTAAGAAAGCGTAAGTTTTAGAAGTTTTACCTTTTTTTTAAACAGGTTTTAACAAATAATGATATATACAAAAATTGAATTCATAAAACTCATTGGCACCTAAAACTATTATTATTCACTTTTCTGCTTTTTGAATTGCATTTCAATTGAAACACATTATTTTTTCATTTGCTGATTCTATTTAAAAACATTTTAAGATTTAATACTATTTTCAATGTTGAATTTAGGAAAATCGTACTTTTAGTAGTTTGTTTTGTATGTGAAATTTAAAGATAAAGTAGTTTTAGGAAGTTAAATTTTTTTATTAAACAGCTTTTTCACGTATAAGGAATTTTTTTTATATAACAATATTAAATTTCATTATTAATCACGTCAATTTAGGACACCTAAACTATTTAATATTCACTTTTAGCTTTTGATTGATTTCATGTGAACCATTATTTTTTCATGCTGAATACCGTTAAACTCATTTTAAGATTTACAAATAATTTTTCCAATATGTTTGAAATTTAGGAAAATCGTACTTTTTAGAGTTCTAAGTTGTAATGTGGAAATTTAGCAAAGGTAATTTTGAGTTTAAATTTTTTTATTACAGGTTCAACTAATGAAATATTGGTTATTAAAAATTGAATTCATTAAAATAAGTTAACTCCTTCAACTTTAATATGTTTCACTTTCTGCTTTTTGAATTGCATTTCAAGAACACTTTAATTTTTTCAAATGGCTGAAAATACGTGAAAACTCCATTTTAAGATTTAATAATTTCAATGTTGAAATTTGGAAAGCGTACTTTAGGTTCTAATTGTAATGTGAAAATTAAGGAAAAACCGTATTTTAGACGTTAAAATTTTTTTATTAAAACGAGTTCACATAATGAAATATTTGGTATTAAACAAAACCCAATTTCATTACAAACGTCATTTTAAGACACCTAATACTATTATTCGCTTTTCGTTTTTGAAATTGCATTTCATGAACAGCAGGTTTTGTTCTCAAGGGCTGAACCATCGTTAAAAATCAATGTTTAGATTTACCAATAATTTCAAGTTGAATTTCAAGAAATCGTACTTTTAGAGTTCTAAATGTGTAATGTGGAAAATATTACAGACACGAGATACATATATCTAGAAGTCTATATATATACTCTCGACGATATACACTCATAGAACTATTTGGTATATTTAAACTAATTGAAATTCTTACAAACGTCAATTAGACACATAACTATTTATTCCACTTTTCGCTTTTTGAAATGAATTTCATGACTTATTTTTTCATGCTGAATCGTTAACTCCAAGAAACTTAGATATAAAAAAAAAAAAAAAAAACTACCAATATTTCAATGTGTAAATTAGGAAATCGTAACTTTTAAGCGTTCTATTCTGTATTGTGCAATTTAGAAAGCGTTATATTTGAGTTAAAATTTTTTATTAAACAAGGTTTTCACAACTAATGAAATATTTTGGTATATAAACAAATTTGAAATTTCATTAAAAGTTATTTAAGAACTAACAATTATAATTGTTTTTTAGCTTTTTGAAATTTCTTTCAATGTACACTTATTTTTTCAAATGCTGAAAATACCTTTAAACTCAATTTAATTACAAATAGTTCCCTAGAAAGTAATCATAAATGAAACTTATATTTCTAATTTGTGTAATGTGATGGAGAACGCGTATATAGAAGTTAAAATTTTTTATTAAACAAGTTTTCACAACTAATGAATATTTGGTATTTAAACAATATTGAATGTCCATTCAACGTCAATTAGACAAGCCTAAACTATTAATATATCACATTATATCACTATATTTCGACGTTTGTTTTTGGGCCAAAACTTAATTTTTTCAATGCTGAAATTACCGTTAACTTCATTTAAGAATTTCCAAATATTTTCAAATGTTGATATTAGGAAAAATCGTACTGTTTAGAGTTCTAATTTGTAATGTGAAAAAAAAGCGTTTATTTTAGAAGTTATTTTTTATTAACAGGGTTTTCCCTAATAATTAAGAAATTAAACATATTCATTTCATATTAATTAATTCACCTAAACTAGTGATAATTCACTTTTCAGATTTTGATGCTTTCAATGAACACATTAATGTTTTCATGCTGAAAGAATACTGGTTAAACTCATTTTAGATTTACACTAATTTCAAATTGCTGAATTTAGGAAATCGGTCTTTTAAGATTTCTAATTTGTAATGTGAAAAATTAAGAAAAGCGTAATTTGAGTTAAATTTTTTTTTTACAGTATTTTTACACAACTATGAAATATTTTGTATATAAATAATGAATGACTGAATGAACTCCATTTAGGACACCTAAAACTATTATAATTACTTTTCTGTTATTTTGAAATTGCATGTCAATGAAACACGTTATTTTTTCAAATGCTGAAATGCCGTTAAAAAAAGTTTGTTTTTTAAGATTTAAAGTAATTTCAGATGTTGAATTTAAGAAAAAACGTACTTTAAGATTTCTAAATTGTAATGTGAATTAGAAACGTAATTTTGCGTTATTTTTTTATTAAACAGAGTTCACAACTATGGAGATATTGGTATCTAAAAACAGATATTGGAGATGAAATAACATAGAGTCGATATAACAGCTATAACCTCCAGATTACGGCTGCACTTCTTTCTTTTGAAATTGAGCCTTGGGTTCTTGCCTCTTCTTTTAAAATGCCTCAAAATTCGTTTAAAATCATCTTAGATTTACAACATATTCATAGCTATACATAACAGGAAAAATCGTACTTTTAAAAAAAAAAAAAAAAAAAAAAAATGAAGTTCTAATTTGTAATGTGAAATTTTAAGAAAAAAGCGTATTTTAGCGTTATTTTTTTATTGAAAAGGTTTTCACAACTAATGAAATCTTTTGTAGGTAAAAAATTGAATTGATTTAAAAGCAGTTCAATTTATGGAATAAAATTAAGACGTTTCACTTTCGCTTTTTGCATTGCATTTCAATGAACACATTATTTTTCAATGCTGATACCGTTATTAATTTCCAAATTTTAAGATTTACAAATAATAATTTCAAATGTTGAATTTAGGAAATCGTACTTTAAGAGTTCTAATTTGTAATGTGATATGCTTCACCAAAATCAAAGTTTAATTTTTTTTTAAACAGCTTTAGTCAAATATTTGTCTATATAGAATTTGAAATTTTATGAATCAAATTTACGACACCTAAAACTTTATTAAATTCACTTTTCGCTTTTTGAATTTGCATTTCAATGAAATTATTTTTGTTCAAACTTTTGCCTCTAGAAATCATTTTGGGAGATTTCAATATTTCAATGTTGAATTTTAGGAAATCGTACTTTTAAGAGTTCTAAATTGGTATGTGAATTTAAGAAAAAGGCGTAATTTTAGAGTAAATTTTGGTATTAAACATGGTTTTCCAACTAAATGAATATTTGGTATATAAAACA
Source organism: Trachelipus rathkii (assembly GCA_015478945.1). NCBI lineage: Eukaryota > Metazoa > Arthropoda > Malacostraca > Isopoda > Trachelipodidae > Trachelipus > Trachelipus rathkii. The sequence continues at coordinate 25,249 of JABUQX010114549.1, read as the reverse complement.
ATATTAAATTTTCCGGAAAATATCTTAAATAAGAAACAATTAATTATTTCTCTTTTCTGCTTTTTGAATTGCATTTCATTGAAGACGGTATGTTTTTCAATGTAGAAACTAGTGATAAGGTGAATGTGTGATTTACCATTAATTTCTGATGTTGAATTTAAGAAAAATCGTACTTTAGAGTTCTACATTTTATTGTGAAAATTTAAATAGTTCTTTGAAGATATTTTTTATATACAGAGATATATACACCCTAATGATATTGGTATTAACAATATAGAATTTCCATTACAAACGTCAATTTAGGAACTAACTTTTTAATAATTCACTTTCATGTACTAATTGCTTTTCAAGAAACTTTTTTTTCATGCTGAAGAATTCCGTTAAAAACTCAGAACTTATGATTATGATGGTTTCAAGTGATTAAGGAAAAATGTTTTTATGAGGTTTATTTGTATGTGGAAATTTAAAATAATGTTCATCTTCAAAGTTAGATTTTATTAACGGTTTCCAACTATGATATTTGGTCGTTTGGTTAATAGGCCTTACAATATGGAAAATTTCATTAATAAGTTCAATTTAAGACACCTAAACTATTAATTAATTCACTTTTCAGCTTTTGAAATTGCTTTAATATGAAACACATTTTTTTTCAAATGCTGAATACCGTTAAAATCAATTTTAAGATTTTAAAATATATATACACTTTAATAAATATATCGCGCAAAAATCGTACTTTTTAGGGTTCTAAATTTGTAATGTATGTGAAAGGAAAAGCGTAATTTTTTAGAAGTTTATTTTTTTATTAACGAGTCACACTATGATATTTTGGTTTATAACAAATATTGGAATTTTCATTACACGTCATTTAAGCACCTAAAACTATTAATAATTCTCTTTTCAGGCTTTTTGATTGCTTTCATGAAACATTATTTTTCAATGCTGAATACGTTAATCCATTTTAGATTTTACAATTAATTTCATGTTGATTTAGGAAAATCGTACTTTAAGAGTTCTAATTTTGTAAATTTTAAGCGTAATTTTAGAAGTTTAAAATTTTTATTACGGTTTTCCAACTAATGAAATATTTGGTTATTAAAACAAGTGATTTTAAAAAAATTCATTAAAAACCTCGTCATTTAGACAACCTACATTACTTATTTCTCTTTTTTCTGTTGCTTTTTGATTTGCATTTCGAATGAAACACATTATTTTTCATATGCTGAAAATCCGTAAAAAACAATTTTAAGATGTACCAAATAATTTCAAATGCTGAATTAGGAAAAATCGTACTTTTAGAGTTCTATTTGTAATGCTGAAATTTAGGAAATAATAAATTTAGAAAGTATTTTTTTTTTGGCAGGGGGTAACACGTTATGAAATATTGTATATAACTATAGAAATTTCTTACAACGTTCGATTAAGCAAACCTAAAAATTATATTCACTTTCAGCTTTTTGAATTTGCATTTCAATGAACATTATTTTTCAATGCTGAAATCCGTTAAAACTCCAGGATTGTTGAACATTTAGGTACAAATGTTGAATTTGGAAATCGTACTTTAGAGTTCTAATTTGTAATGTGAAAATTTAGGCACAACGTAATTTTAGAATTAAGTTTTTTATAGTTTTACAACTAATGAATATTTGGTATTTAACATATGGAAATTTCATGAACAACGTCTTAAGAAACCTAAACTATATTAATTCACTTTCGCTTTTTTGAATTGCATTTCATGAAAACATTATTTTTCAAATGCTGAATATACCGTTAAAACCCTCCTATATTACAATATTCAAATGTTAAATTTAACAAACATCGTTAGTAATAAGAGTTTTAAATTTGCTATGCTTATTTATACAAGCGTAATTCATAGTTAAATTTTTCTTAAACAGAGTTTCACACTAATGAAAATCAATTTTAATAAGTCTGTATATAAAACACATATTGAATTTCTTACAAACGTCATTTTGCAACCTTAATATTATAAATTGCCTTTTCAGCTTTTTGAATTTCCTTTCTATGGTACATTAGTTATCAAATGCTGAACATTCCATTAAAAACGTTAGATTATAAGATATTTCAATGTTGAAATTTAGGAATCGTACTTTAAGAGTTGTCTTATTATGTAAATGTGAAATTTAGGAAGCGTAATTTTAGAGATAAATTTTTCTTAAAACAGGTTTTCACTAATCAAAGTATTTAGTATATAAAACATATTGATTTCATTAAAACAGTCATATAAGACGCCTACATTATAATTTCTCTTTTTCTGCTTTTTGAAATTGCATTTCGAATGAAACACTATTTTTTCAAATGCTTAAAATCCCGTTAACTCAATTTTAGATTTACCAATAATTTCAAATGTTTGAAATTTAGGAAATCGTATTTACGAGTTCTAATTTGTAATGTGAAATTTAAGAAATGTATTTAGAATGTTCAAATTTGATTTGCTTGTTTGGCAGTAATGAAATTTTATTAATAAAAAACAATATTGAATTTTCATTCAAAACGTCCATTTAAGGGCACAGCTTGTATTCACTTTCAACTTTTGAAATTGCATTTTCAATTTCAAAGATTATATATGCTGAAAATTCCATTAAAAACTCATTTAAGGATTACAATATTAAATGTTGAAATTTTGGAAATATCGTTCTGTAGGTTTAAATTTAATGTGAAATTAAGATACCGTCAATTTTTTTAAGATAATTTTTTAATTTAAAGGTGTTTAAATTTAATGCAATATTGTTTTTAAAGAATATTAAGTTTCTATCTTTTAGCACATCTAATCTAATTCACTTTTCGCTTTTTGAATTGCATTTCAATGAACATTATTTGTTCCAAATGCTGAATACCGTTAACTTCAAGACAATAAGATTACCAAATATTTCTGTTGAAATTTAGGAAAATCGTACTTTAGATTCTAAATTTGTATGTGAATTTAGAAAAAGCGTAGTTTATGAAGTTAAATTTTTTATTAAACAGCGTTTTCACCAACTAATGAATATTGGTATTTAAAAACTATTGAAATTTCATTAAAAACGTTATTTTAAGACACGCTAACAATTATAATTCTCTTTTCTGCTTTTTGAAATTTGCATTTTATGTAACACTTATTTTTTCAAATGCTGAAAATACTTTAAAACTCATTTTAGATTACAAATTAATTTCAAATGTTGGATTTAGGACTCGTCTTTACGTTCTATTTGTAATGTTGAATTTAGAAGCGTTTTTAGAGTTAAATTTTTTTATTCACAGAGTTTCACACTATGAATTTTGGTATATAAACATATTGAATTCATACTACACGTCATTTAGACACCTAACTATTAAATAAATTCACTTTTCAGCTTTTGAAATGCTTTCAATAGATATATTTTATTCATGACTGAATACGATTAACCATTTTAAGATTTAACAAATCATTTCAAATGTTGAATTTAGGAAAAATCGTATTTTAAAGAGTTCTAAGTTGTATGTGAAATTTGAACATCCTATTTTGAGTTTAAATTTTTTTATTAACAGGTTTTCCAACTATGAATATTTTGTATATAAACAAATATTCAATTTCTTACAAACGTCAATTAGGACCCTAAAACTATTATAATTCACTTCAGCTTTGAAATTGCATTTCAAGACAATTTTTTGAAAACGCTAAATTTAAGGATAAGACTTCCTTTTAGATTTCACTATTTGAAATGTGAAATTTAGAAATCTTACTTTTAAATTTCTAATTGTTATGAAATACAAAATGAAATTTGGTGACTTAACATTGTTTATACTATATTTTTATATATAGGTAATAATTGAATTTTTTTAGTATAAACAATATTGATTCTCAACTCATTTAGACACCTAAAACTTTATAATTCACTTTTCGCTTTTTTTGATATTGCTTTCATGAACATTATTGTTTCATGCTGAAAATCCGGTTTAACTCATTTTAGATTTACAATATAATTTCAAATGTTGAAATTAGGAAAATCGTATTTAAGAGTTCTAATTTGTAATGTGAAAATTAAGAAAAACCTACATTTATAGAGTTAATTTTTTTTACAGGTTTTCACCTAATGATATTGTATAACAATTGAATTTCTTAACACATCATTAGAACCTAAATTTTAAATACTTTTCTTGCTTTTTGGAATATGCATTTATGAAACAACCTTATTTTTTTTCACATGCACAATCTACGTCAAGCACTACTATTACCGATTTACCAATAATTTCAAAATGTGGGGAAATTTAGGAAAATCGTACTTTTAAGGGTTCTAATTTGTAATGTGAATTTAAAGCACATGCGTCTTTTGAAGTAATTTTTTATAAAACGGTTTTTCACAACTAATGATATTTGGTATATAACAATATTGAATTTCTAAAACGTCATTTAGCATCCTAAACATTAATGTTTTCTCTTGCTGCTTTTTTGAAATTGCTTCAATGAACATCTATTTTTTTCAAATGCTGAAATACCGTTAAAAACTACATATATATAATATATTACCAATATTTCAATGCTGAATTAGAAAATTCGGTCTTTTAGAGTTCTAACATATCAATATATCGACAAAAACGGGTTTTATAGAGTAAATTTTTTATTAAAGGTTTTCAACTTGTTATTGTATTAAAACAATTAATGATTTTCTTAAGAAAGACGTCCAATTTAGACACCTAACTCTTAATAAATTTCACTTTCAGCTGTTTTGAAATTGCATTCAATGCAACTTTTTTTTCAATGTGAAAATTTAAAAACTCATTTTTAGATTTACCAAAATAATTTCAATGGGTGTGAAATTTAGGAATCGTCTTTAAGAGTTCTTACATTTATGTTGTGAAATTAGAAAAGCGTATTTTAGAGATAAAATTTTTTATTAAACAGGTTTCACAATAATGAATATGATAATGTTTATCAATATTGAATTTTATTTAAAACGTCAATTTAAGACTAATAATTTCTCTGTTCTGCTTTTTGAATTGCATTTCAATGAACCCACGTATTTTTTTCAACGTGCTAAATACGGTGTAACTCAATTTTAGATTTACCCATATTATACACGATAATGAATTTAGGAAAAATCGTATTTTAGGAGTTCTAAATTTGTATGTGAATTAGAAGCGTGTTAGAAGTTAATTTTTTTTTTAAAAGGTTTTAAGAATGATGAAATATTTGGGAGATACAAATAAATATTGAATTTCATTACAAAACGTCAATGTAAGACACCTATTAATAAATTCACTTTTCGCTTTTTGATTGCATTCATGGAACACTTTATTTTTCAAAGCTGAAAATCGCTAAAAACTCATTTTAGATTTACAAAATTATTTAATTGTTGTGAATGCAACTTTAAATGTATTCGGAATTAGAGATAGATTTAAAGATTTTGGAGAAAGATAATGATAGAAGATGAATATTTTAATTAAAACAGAATTTCAAATTTCAATTTTTGCTCTGTTAACAAATATTGAATGTTTTACGAAACGTCATTTAAAGACACCCTAAAACTATATAATTCACTTTTTCGTTTTTTGATTGAATTTCAAATTGAAACTTTTTTTTCAATGCTGAATACCGTTAAAAACTCAAGAAAAAAGATTTACCAAATTTCAATAATTTAATGTAGAAAATCGTTCTTTTAGAGTTCTAAATTTTGTAATGTGAATTTAAGAAACGCGTAATTTTAGAGAGTTAAATTTTTTTATTTAAACAGGTTTTCACACCCTAATGAAATTTTGGGTATATAAAAAAATATTTGAAATTTCAGTAAAAAACGTTAATTTTGACACCTAAACTTTATAAATTTCTCTTTTCTGCTTTTTGAATTGCATTTCATTGATTACTTATTTTTTCCATGCTGATCTAGATAACTCATTATAACAATATACAAATTTCAACGGTAAATTAACAAAACCAGACTTATAACAGTTCATTTGTAATGTGAAATTTAGAAAGCGTAATTACAGAGTTAAATTTTTGATACCGGTTCACAACTAATGAATATTTGGGTATTTAAAAAACATATTGAATTCTTACAACGGTCAATTGAAGGACACCTAACACTTAATACTATACACATATATTACAGACTATATATGATTGCTTCAATGAACATTTTTTTTCAATGCTGAAATCGTTAAAACTCAATTTTAAGTTTACAAAGAATTTTCATTATGAATTTAGGGAAAAATCGTACTTTTAAGAGTTCTAAATTTGTGAAGTGAAAATAATAAAAAGCGTATTTTAGAAGTTAAATTTTTTTATTACACAGGTTTTCACAACTAATGATATTTGTAATATAAATATTCAATTTATATACACAACGTCATTTAATACCCTTTATAAATCATTTTTCAGCATGTGAATTGCATTTCAATGAACACATTATTTTTTTCAATGCTGAAAATACCGTTGAGTTGTATTTTAGATTCAAATAATTTTAATGTTGAATTTATCAAATTCGTACTTTTAAGATTTCTAATTTGTTATGTGCAAATTTAAGAAAAAGCGTATTTAGAAGTTAAATTTTTTATTAAAGGTTTTCACAACTATGAAATATTTGGTTATTAAAAACAAAAAAATTCATTAAAAAACATCAATTTTAGGCAAAAACTATTAATAATTCACTTTTTTGCTTTTTGATGCCTTTCATGAACATTATTTTTCAAATGCTGAATATCGGGTAACTTAATTTTTTAAGATTTACATAAATTTCAAAGTTGAATTTAGGAAATTCGTACTTTTACGATTCTAAATTTGTAATGTGTGAAATTTAAGCAAAGGTAATTTTAGTAAGTTAAATTTTTATTAAACAGAGTTTAAGACTAATGAATATTTTGCGTATATAAAACTATTGAAATTTCATTCAAACGTCATTTAAGTACACCTAACTATATAATTCCCTTTTCAGCTTTTTTGAAATTTCGTCATGAACATTTTTTTTCAAAATGCTGAAAATGCAGTTAAAAACTCAATTTTAGATTTACAAATAATATCAATGTTAAATTTAGAGAAAATCGTACTTTTAAGAGTATCTAAATTGTAATGTGAAATTTAAGAAAAAGCGTAAGTTTTAGAAGGTTAAATTTTTTATTAAACAGGTTTTCCCTACTAATGGAAATATGTGGTATATAAAACAAATTGAAATTTCATTAAAACATCAATTTAAACCCTAAACTATTAATAAATTCACTTTTGCTTTTTGAAATTTGCATTTTCATGAACACATATATTTTTTCAATGCTGAATACCGTTAAAATCATTTTAAGATTTAACAATAATTTCAATGTTGTGCATTAGGAAAATCGTTTACTTTAAGAGTTCTACATTGTCATGTGAAATTTAGAAAGGCGTATTTTAGAAGTTAAATTTTTATTTTGATTAAACAGGTTTCCACTCATGAATATTTGCGTATATAACATATTTGATTTCATTACAACGTCATTTAGACCAAAAACCTAAAAATAATTATAAATCCTTTTCAGCTTTTTGAAATTGCATTTCAATGGAAACACATTATTTTTTTTTCAATTGCTGAAAATACGGTATAACTCCTATAGATTACAAAATAATTTAAATGTTTGATTTAGGAGAAAAATCGTTCTTTTAGGTTCTATTTGTAATTTGAAATTTAAGAAAAGCCGTAATTTTAGAAAAATTTTGTACTAAAACAGGTTTTCCACAACTAATGATAATTTGGTATATAAAAACAATGAATTTCTCTAAAAGTCGTCAATTTAAGACACTAAACACTTAATTATTTCTCTTTTCTGCTTTTTGATTGCATTTCAATGAAACTTTATTTTTTCAATGCTGAAATACCGTTAAAACTCACTTTAGATTTCCAGATATTCAATGACTGATAGTATAGATCGTATTATAATAGATCTAATTTGTATGCTGAAAAAATTTAAGAAAAGCGTATTTAGACAGATAATTTTATTTATTAACGGCGTTTCCAATATGAATTATTTAGGTATATAAACAATATAGAAATTTTCATTACAAAAACGGTCAATTAAGACACCTAACGATAATAAATTCACTTTTGCAGCTTTTGAATTGCATTCAATGAAACGTTATTTTTTCAATGCTGAAATACCGATAAACTCCAAAGCAACCTTAAGAGATTACTAACAAATAATAATTATACTATATCTACATATATATACTGACATATATATGACATATAGCACTATATCATAAACCCCTTAGTTTTTTTCAGGGGTGACATGTCATTTAAAATTCATTTATTACTAAGAAAGGTAAATCAAGCATCTCATACCAACTTGTATATATCGATTTTCATAATTGTGTAAAATCACCGAAACTATATTTTTCATACACAGAAAAAAAAAACAAACCTTACATTGCAGTGCACTACTTTCCCCTTACATCACCATTAATTTATAAAGAACCATTACCTCCTAGTAAAACAAATAAGTAAATATAATTATAAAATTACTATTTGGTGAATAACCAATTTAGCAATTAATAAAACAGTATTAGAATAGTCGCTACTGGATTTAATGATATGTTTCGAAGTATTAGGAAAAATATTTTTAGCTGTTAATTGAAATAATGGCTTAATATTATTAGTGAAGTGAGGCAGGGATGTGTTATGTCTCCTTGGTTATTTAATTTGCATATAGATGGGGTTATGAGATAATTAGAGGTAGGGAGGTAGGGGAAAGTGTTAGATTGTTGGAGAATTTTAGAGTGGAGGGTGCCCTGTTTATTGTATGTTGATGATTTGGCTTTGTGTGGCGAATTTGAAGACCGTTTGAGAGGATTGGTAGAGGGGTTTGGTAGGGTGTGTAAAAGGTGAGGATGAAAGTAAATGTAGAAACGAGTATGGTGATGGCAATGAGTGAGGAGAGTTTGCGGCGAGAAAACATGAACAAGAATCAGAGTTTGAATATTTAGGCTATATGTTGGATAAAAAGGGAACGGATGATCAATGCAGAGTGTAGTAGGAAAGTTGTGAATGGTAGAAAGGTGGCTGGTGCAACTAAATCTTTGTTGAATACAATGGGACTAAGTTTTGAGTGCGCTAGGGCTTTGCAAGAGGGCATATTGTTACCGGTGTTAATGTATAGTAGTGAAACTATGGTCTGGAATAAGAGGTATAGATCTAAGGTACAATCTGTTCAGATGGACAATCTTATGGGTGTGGTATGTGTGAGAAGATTGATAAAATGATGAATGGACGTGTTAGGGAGTTGTGTGATGTGAAGAAAGGAGTAGATGAGAGAATAAATGAGCGTATTAAGATAGTTTGGTCATATGGAAAGGATGGATGATAGTCGGTTGGTTAAGCAGATATATAGTGGTGAGTGTGCCGGGAATCGACCTGCTGGGGAAACCAAAGAAAATGTGGATTAAGTCAGTAAAGGAATGAGAGTTTGTCAGAAGCTAGAAGAAAGGTGCATAAGAGGAGTGAATGGCGGGGTTTTGTGAGGGGGTATGGTTGTGGGCCTGGACAGGAGAATGAACCCTACATTGACGAGATACCACAGAGTGGGTCAGTCGGTGTCTTGTGAAGCCCTAGGGTGGATATTTTTTGGTCTGTGGTGGGCTCACACTTAAGGGTACGAGGGGATGGTACTACTAACTTTTATTTTCTGTGTATGTTGCACACCTCACTCAAAATCTGTGAATAGGAGGAAGGTAAAAAATTGAAATAATTAAATCTGGGTAGGTAACTTTTCTAATACACCTACCATATCATCGGACGGAACCATTTTACCAATAGAAACTACGTTAGTTGATGTTGATGATGACCAAGTGCAATAGTTTTACAGATAACCACGGCTCGATTAAAACTCAAACTTTAGTCAAATTGGAAAAGGATTCAAATCTCAGTGCAATCTTATATTTAGTAAGTGGAAACATTTGAAAGTCGTGTGTGAATGTCTCTGAGTGAAGGATGATTTGCTGTCTGTGTTTTAGTGATATGAAAATAGTTTGTTGCTACAAACCGTAATTTTCTTGATAAATTTTTGTGTCCAGAAAGAGAAGTATGGAACGTTGCTTACTAAGGTTAGATTGTATTTTTCTTGACATCAAAATAAAGAGATGGGATGGACAACCCTATTCATTTGACAATTAAGATTTCGCCGAGTTTCCTAAGGAATTTATATTTGTTCTCCCAGAGAATCGCATCATGGTTAACATACTAATCGCTATAATATGGCGGACAATATGAAGAGAAAAGTATAGAACAGTATTCTTTCTGATAGCTTACTTGCAATAGCGATGAAATCGTGGTGCAGCTCGTATGTCATAAGTGGCTTTGGAAGAGACCTAAAATACTGCTTGATTGCAGAGGTAATGGTTTTAACTTCCCATTCTGCAAGGTCTTCCAGAACTAGCTTATCGGTCTGATTAGGATCCAGTCCCATAGAGAGTAGTTTGGTAACTTTACTAGAGACTCCAACCAGTCTGTATAATCCTTGATCTTCAAGACCTTTTATATAAAAGAAAATACTATTAATGGAAAACTCCTAAGCTAAACAATAAACATACGGAAACATACTTTTAGGGGTTAGTTTGCTTACCTCTGCTTTCAAGAATAGCAATAGCTCTTGAAATAAAGTTGAGACCAAATTCATCTAAATGGGTACTTGGATTAGCAGTACTCTGATTACTAGCGCATGCGTAATGAATCTGTAATGAAAATAGATAAAATAGATAAAATATTTAATATATTACGCTATTAAAATTCAAAATCAATGTATTTGCTCATTTAATCCAAAGCAAGCGCGAGAATAGATTGTGTGTGTCAGGAAAGACGGAGAAATTTGAAAGCAATGTTAAATACTGTGCGAATTAAACTTGGAAATGTGCATAAAACAAACTACCGGCAAGTAAAACATTGTAGATACCGGCTCTTTGCCATCCATGGCGTCCATCCAATGTTTGAGGTCATCATCAGATAATGTCTGCATCGTCAGAACTTGTGGAACTGCTCCTTTTTCTTTATCGTTCATCATCTGAACAGTTAAGTCGAGGCAGAAACGTTTGTCAATGTCGTGGGTGCGACGAACACAAGATTTTAAGATCATTTCCTGGAGATGAAAATTAAGTAAATCAGTTGCACCTTAAGCTAGTCCAAACGCCGCTCGAAATTCATTATAAATCATGGCAAAATACACACACATATGTATAAATACATTTAATAATATAAATTATTATTATAAAATAATTTGAAATGATTTTTTCAACCTAGCTTTTGCAGATGAAACCAATCCAAAAAAGCTTATTTTTTTTTTTACTTAAAAAAATGTTTTGTTATATATATATATATATATATATATATATATATATATATATATATATATATATATATATATATATATATATATATATATATATATATATATATATATATATATATATATATATATATATATATATATATATATATATCATCTTCCTTTTTTTTCCCCAAGACTGGGGGTAAGGTGCGTGACATGCGTCGGAAAATAGTAGTAGTAGAAGAACATGACAAGTCGAAAGGAAAGCCCAGCCTTACCACCCCCTCTATACCTATTAGTGAGAACTCGGCGCAGTCAGAAAATCCACCCTAGAGCTTCACGGGACCGCGGCGGACCCTCACTATGCATATCGTCTGGTTCATCCCTTGGCCCAGGTGGGCCACAACCATACCCCCTCACAAAACCCCGCCATTCACTCCTATTATGCACCTTTATTCTAGCCTCTGTCAAACTCAAATTTCTCTCCTTCAGACATTCGTTTACTGACTCAATCCACTTTTTCTTCGGTCTCACAGCCGGTCGATTTCCAACACACTCACCATCATACATCCGCTTAACCAACCGACAATCATTCATCCTTTCCACATGACGAAACCATCTCAACGTACTCTCATTTATTCTCTCATTTACCCATTTCTTCACACCACATAACTCTCTAATACGTTCATTCCTCATTTTATCAATTCTTTTCACACCTAACACGCCCCTAAGATTGTCCATCTGACACGTTGAACTTTAGATTTATACCTCTTATTCCAGACCATAGTCTCCCTACTATACATTAACACAGGTAACAACATACCCTCATGTAAGACCCTAGCGCACTCAAGACTTAGTCCCTTTACATCCACCAACGATTTAATTGCACCAGCCACCTTCCTACCATTCACAAGTTTCCTACTACACTCTGCATCATCCGTTCCCTTTTCATCTAACATATATAGTAAATATTTAAACTCAGACACTTGTTCCAGCTGCTCACCATCCAACATAACTTCACACCGCGGACTGTCCTCACTCACAACCATAACCTTACTCTTATCTACGTTTACTTTCAAACCCCTTCTTTTACACACACTGCCAAGTCTCTCTACCAATCCTCCCAAACTCTCCTCAGATTTACCACACAAAACCAAATCATCCGCATATAATAGGTAGGGCACCCTCTACTCACCTTCATTCTAAATCATTCTAACACCATTTCCTGCCACCCCCATCTCTAATCCATATACAAAATGAATAACCAAGGGGACATGACATACATCCCTGCCTCACTCCGCTATTAATATTAAACCAATCACTTTTGACACCATTTATTCTTACACACGCTTCACTATCGTCATACATACTTTTGATTCCATTCAGAAGCCTACAACCAACACCATATATCACTAACACCTGCCATAGAGCTTCCCTATTTATCCTATCATACGCCTGTTGCAAATCCATAAAACCTAAATACAATTTATTCTTCTTTA
>JABUQX010114549.1:2500-7500 GCA_015478945.1 Trachelipus rathkii | reverse complement strand
TACAAAAATTTTCCTATCACATAATCAAGACATTGCCTCACTGAAGCAATAACAAAGAACTTTTTGATGATGTTCTAAGTTCCCTAAAAAAGTTGTCAGTTGTTACCGAATTTTTAAGCTTTTGTTGCCTGTGACAAATATCGCCGATTGTTCCGTTTCCATTTGGAGTGGTAAACATGAAAGAAAAATAGGAAACACATGACAACAAGTCGTAACAGAAATAAATGCTCCTTCAGTGTGCACACTTTGAAGTTGGATGCTAAACACATTTCGATTGAAAATGTTTCAAAGAGTGGTGGGATAAAAACCCGAGTTCATAAATTAATTGAAATGTACAGAAAATATGTGTCCATGCCTCCATGGGTGCCTACAGATAAAAATTATAGATGCATAAATGCAAAGGAAGATTCTTGGAGGAAATCTGCAAAGCTATGGAAGTAGGTGTTATAAAAATAAAGCTAAAAATGAAAAATTTGATTGCCCAGTTTTATCTAGAATGAAAAAACTTCTACGAAAAATATCAGGAACTTCGGCTATTTTTATTTCGAAATTTCTCACGGTCACTTGGTCGAACCCACACTTTCACTCTTTCCTTTTTTATAAATACTAATCACTACAAATGTTGCAGCTGTAAGGTGACAGTCTCCTCCTCAGCCATTATTCACGACAACAACAAATACACTGCTACAGTTCGGTGTGGATATCTTGTTACAAGAATTAAGTGTTGCCTTAAAACAGAAACAAAACTCGAATGCTTTCTCTCATTTTGTTGCTTCAATGTAGACAAATAGTTTCCACTTGTTGAAAAATGTTTGAAACATCCGGTAACAATGCGCAACAAAAAGTTCCTTATTGTTGCTTCAGTGTGGACACAGTTTTACTGGTTATGCAAATTAATAACAATAAAGAAACCCAAAAATATTTACTCAAATTATTATTCTCTTGAATATTCAAAAATCATTAATAATAATAATAATAATAATAATAATAATAATAATAATAATAATAATAATAATAAAAATAAAAATAATAATGAAGAACTCAAGGAATTAAAAAGAGTTTACAAATTAACATGTCAATAACGTGTCTACAGTATATGCGAAAACAGCTTTCCCTTACCCTCTGAATACGTTGTTGAAGATCGGTCATATAGTTTTTATAGTCATTATATACTTCGTGTCCTTGATGGTAGAAGGTCAACCAACTATATGTGTGACTTAAAATCTGTAATAATAATAATAATAATAATAATAATAAGATAATGATAATGATAATGATAATAATAATAATAATAATAATAAATAATAATAACAACAATAACAATAATAATAATAATAATAATTTTTTGTCAGAAAAATTTATTATTTGCCAAAATATAAATTTAAACATTTAAATGAAAATCAAATTAAATTACAATTAGATTTTAAATCAAGTTCACCACATCTTCCAATCACTACTACTACTACTACTACTACTACTACTAGTTTTATTTTGACAAAGACATTTACTTACAATTTCCACAAATTCGAATTTCTTCCTTTCTTGCACCTCCTGAAGTAGGTAGACGTATTCAAGGGAAGCTTGAACGAAGTGGCGATGTTCCATGTCCAGGGATGCATCCGCCTAAAACATAAAATAATAATAGTAATAATAATAATAATAATAATAATAATAATAATAATAATAATAATAATAATAATAATAATAATAATAATAATAATAATAATAATAATAATAATAACTTATGCTTATGAATAGTAAAAATATGCAATGAAAATAATAATAATAATAATAATAATAATAATAATAATAATAATAATAATAATAATCAAAGATACATATTGATACAGTATCGTAACAACGCCATTTTTATTAAAGGATTTTGAAGCACTTCCCTCACCCCAAACATTCTCCCCTTTTTCTCTACTCCCCCTCCCTCCTCCCTCCTTTCCTTCCTTCCTTCTTCCTCTCTTTGACCGGAAGTGGCTTGGCTCCGCCCACTTTCTGACCTATTTTCGGGATTATATGAATGAAGATTCATGCAAATAACTTTCCATAAATAATAATAATAATAATAATAATAATAATAATAATAATAATAATAATAATAATAATAATAATAATACGAAATTAACCACATTGCCACGGTGAAGTAATTTATCTTTGGTTTAAAGAACCAAGCTGAATATTATTATTATTATTATTATTATTATTATTATTATTATTATTATTATTATTATTATTATTATTATTATTATTATTATTATAAAAAAAACAAAATTATGGTTAACTTTTTTTTGTTTTAACCCTTCCCTAGGTAAAATAATTTATTTAGCATGTCCTTGAAGACGCATATTAACATTTATCAAGGCTGCCATTACTTCCCTCTAGCCAAGGATTTAAAAGACTCATTATCAACGTCTTTCGGTTGTAGTTGAGACTTAGTGGCTGTAGAAGCCAGTGAATTAATGGACAAGGAGGAAAGATAAGATACACAGAATTTACATTTCTATCTCCAAGGGACTTATCTAGAATTTCTCAAGGAAAACAATGGTACTAAGAAGAACAATCTTTAATTCAGAACATCAAAATAATAAAAAAAAAAGTAATGGAGTGAAAAGTCAATTGGATTGAGTGAGAACTACCCTGTTCTAATTAACTCTCCAATCTCTTTCTGACTATTGAACTGTTGCATCATTCTCCTAATCTCCTTACACTATCACAATTGATGGACACTGCTGTTCTTTTGAACTCAATAGTCATATACCTCATCATTTGAGAAGAGCTCTTGCCACTAAACTTTTCCACAGGGTTTCATCCATTCTGAACCAAGATTTAACCATTATATGCTTATTCTTTCATTTACTCAACTGGTAAAGTATTTTTCTACTTTCCCAACTTCCTTCAACTTGCACACTTTCAAATGCCGTGCATCGGGTCATGTCGGATATTAAACTGAAAAAGGTATTGGTTTGTTCCCCAACTCTGGTGGGAACTATGTAGACCTTGTGGCTTTTTTATTCCTTCTCTGGTGGGTGACGGCAAGAGGCCTAAAAAATTCTTCCAGAGTTAGGAAAAATTGAAATGCCATGCCAGATAAAAGACCGACATATATCCTAAACACAGCGTTTGAAAGTATTCATATAAAAGGAAGTTAGAAAAAGGTAAAAAGTAGTGTCTTCCAAACTTTATCAGTGAAGTACATATAAAAAATTTAGCATAATGGTCAAGTATGGGGTTAGAGAGATTGACAGAAAAAAGATGGGACTGTGTTGAAAGAAAGATATGCGGCACGAGTCCTTCTAACATCAGATATACATGAAGAATACAGACAGAAGGGCAATGTCCATTTTAAAAGGGTTAGAATTAAGAGTGATGCAACAATCGGATGAGTAGAAAGGGAATTGAGAGATAGTTAATGAGAACAGGAGAGTTAATAAAACAAAAATCCCCGACTACATCTTTTCAAGGAGAGCTTTGTTAGTGAGTGAAAGCATCCCAGAAATATGAAGCATAACCATACAAGGGAAAACAACACTCCTATAAAGAGCAAGTGGCTGGAAAGGAGTGAGGAAATTATGAAGGAAACTCAGAATACCCAACCTATACCCAGAATACCCTATGTTTAGGAGATAATGTAATCCTTCCAAGAAGGATAAGTTCTGTCTTCGAAGATGTTATAGTTGTGGGGAAGATTATGTCGAGTAAAAAGATGAAGAAACTGTTTTTGAGACATTGAAAAAAAAACATGTTTTTCCTGACCCAGTTAGAAATTCAAGAAAGATCAGAAGTTAGTTGCTCCCCAAGGACTCTCTCACCATCAATTATGTGCAGCTGAGTGAGACCTTTCAAAATAAGAGGAGCAATGAAATAAGTCTTCGGCATAGGAATGGATAGGTCATGAAGTGATACAGAGAACATCATTGATAAATTATGTAGAAAAAGGGTTTGTGATAAGACAGAACACTGGGGAACACCACAATTGATTGATTTTTGAGGATATAGGTGGCCATCTGCAACGAATGCTCTAGGACGATCAAAAAGGAAATCAGAGTGAATAGATATTAAAAGTGGGAAGTTTAAAACTTTGTGAGAGAGACTTAGAAAACATTCAATATGTCCAGTGCTAGAGCAAAAGATTCACCGAAATCCATTAGGGTTGAGGAACAAGAGTCAAATCAGAAGTTAACTATAGAATTATAGTTAATTATATAATTATAGTTAATTATATAACTATATAATTATAGTTAATCTTTACGGAAGCCATACAGGCGATCGTAGATAAGACTAAGATTTAAGACGTTTCCACATCTTCCAATAATGTTAGGTTCAAAAACTTTGGAAAAGTATTTGGGTTAAAGCATTGGTCGCTAATTAAAGGATTGAGAGTGGTACCCCTCTTTTTTTGGCATAGGTTGAATATACTAACTTTTCCAGCAAGAAAAAAGGTTGAAGTTGATAGGCATTGTCAAAATAGTTTACTAAAGCAAGGTGGAGGCTCAGAAGAACAAATTTATAGAACCACAGATGAGAGATACCGTCAGGATTGCTTCCCATCTTAGTGTCAAGCTTGGAGAGATAGCAGAAATCACATTTTTATAAGAAATTACAATATTTGGCATAAATGAGTTGGAAGGAAGAAAGTGGATGAAGAGGAATAACTCCTTAATCTTCTAAATTGAAATTAGAAGCAAAATGAAAAAACTCAGCTTT
This sequence comes from Trachelipus rathkii, assembly GCA_015478945.1. Lineage (NCBI taxonomy): Eukaryota > Metazoa > Arthropoda > Malacostraca > Isopoda > Trachelipodidae > Trachelipus > Trachelipus rathkii. Next base: position 2,787 of record JABUQX010114549.1, on the reverse strand, counting down.
AACAGAAGGAAAGACAGCTGTAAATCCGTCAGAAGGAACTAGATGAGGGAAAGTGGAAGAAACAAATATAGAGTTGATGTTCTTTTGTAAAATGTCAGTTGGGGTGTGAAGAATTGGAACCAAAAATATCATTGCATTTTCTACAGAGAAAACGAGTTCTTGATAAGTGGGATCGATTAACCAAAATGAAATAATAATATAAGATTTAGGGAGTATGAAGACAATGGCAACTCCTTTAATGAATAGCACAACAACATCAGAATTAAACAAAGCTACCTCTATTAGAT
>JABUQX010114548.1:12500-19005 GCA_015478945.1 Trachelipus rathkii | reverse complement strand
TTTTTCTTTGTGTGTAAGTGTGCGTATTAGGTGTTTGTGTCTGTATAGGTGTGTGTGTGTGTCTGTATAGGTGTGTGTGTGATTTGTTTTTTTCAAAGAGAAAACAATTATTTTTGCGTTAGGTGAGAAATTTTTCATTCTTTCGAATGTTGGTTTGTAATTAATTTGGTTTTCGTTTTTTTTTCTTGTGTTTTTTTTCATTAACTTTGAAGTGCTCTTTTTATATTTGAAAAAAATATTTCGGTTTTATTATTTCAAGCTTTGTATTTGCGCTCAAATAAAACAGTGATATATGTTCAACATATTACAGTGTTTCATGGTATTAAAGAATATTAATTTACTGTGTTTTAGACTGCTCAAAAAGAATAATTTACTGTGTTTTACAGATTAATTGCCGATTAATCGGTGCATCCCTAATTACAGTATTATGTCTATGAAAAAATTCATTCATAGGTTCATAGATTGTGTTTGAATACCTCGTACCAACCGAATAAGATATATCTCACTTTGTTGGAAGATTGTGGAACACTCATAGTTCAAGATTGCGTGGTAATCTGATAGTTGGTGACTTTTTGATTTAAAGGATTTGTTTTAGTGTTAATTTAGGTGTCTTTTTACCCAGTGTTTTATTTTATGCGCGGGAAAAGTGGGAAAACATGATTGGAGTTTATATTTGGAGGTTGATCTTCCAATAAACTTTCTTTTAAACATAAAACCTCTGATTAATGTATAATGGAATTTACAGGATTTAGCAGATATTTATACGCGAGGATGTAGGTTTGCATTTGTACATTATATTTCTATTTTCTTTAGGTTATGATATGTTACTTTATTGATGCTAAACCTTTGTTGCATAAGCATATATTCGTAGTTCAAATTTATAAAAAACTTTTTATGTTATTTATCCCAAAATTGGACTCGAAATATGGCCTGAACCGAAGGGGCTGTAGATGTAGTGGGTGGGGTGGGTAGGGGAGTGTACTGCAGGCTGGGTAGCATGGATTGACTGATCTAGTGGTTGAGGGCTTTAAAAATCAGTAAACTATTACGCTTACTTTGATATATTATTCAAAGAACTTATTTTTTATGTTTTTCCATCTGTAAAATTTTGTATTATATTTTTTTGCTATAGTTTCATGGGGCTCGTAAAACATTGTTGTCTTTGCAATTATTAATTTGGGATTATGATATTTAGACCAAGTTATAATGAACTTTTGTTAATATTAAGAAGTTGATGTAAATAATGAATTCTGTTACGTACAAGCATTATATTCACGTTGTTTGAGTCAAGAATGATGATACTAGACAAGTATTGTTATGCTTAATATTTTGTTAAATTTTTACGTGATAACGGTTTAAGTGGTTGACTTAGCATTTGACTCTCGATTAAGGAGATATGCTTGAAAAAGTGAATGGTTACGTCTTGTATATGGTGTTAGTTCACTTTTCAACTGTTGTTAAGTGCGGAAAATTGTTAATGTAGTAGTTTTATTATTCGTACGTATGATGTGTTAGGTTTGTTGTTCATACTTCTTAGTTCAGGTTATGTATGTTAGGCTTTATATATATGTATCAAACGTGGTACAGATTTCAAGCATATAATATTCAGATGTTAGTATAATAAAGAACTTATTTTTTGTGTATATGTTTATCCGACAATGAATACGTTATCCATTAGAATGTGACATGAACATAGAATCAATAGATCCAAAAGGTCATTGCGTAGGAGATAGGTGGGGCGAGGGGTTTGGATGCGCTAATCTGGAATACTGATTGTGATTGATTTAAATAAGTTTAGAGAACTATTTTTGCATTATCCGCGTTGAAAGTATTCTTCATTCAAATGAACTTATTTTTATATGTTTATTTTTGCGAATAATGCTATTGTTATGTTTACAAGTTACACGTACTTGTCAACAATAATATAGATACAAAAAGGGGTTATTGACAAAATTTTTGGTTGAAATATTACTGGTCTCTACAGACATAGTAAATATCTAAATACAGTTAATATTTAGGAAAATATGCTTGTGTGAAAAACAGTTATGAATAGGTTACGTTTTGTGCGAATGTTAGTACGTTTACTGTTGTTAAGTGCTGGACTTTGTTAATGTGAACAGTTTATTCGTGCGTAGGTTGTGTTTTAGGTTTGTCGTTTTACATTATTTGTTAGTTCAAGCGTAATGCAGTACATAGCTTTCTTCCCACTGATTTGAATTTTCTTAGCTCACATTACCTTGATTAGAACTTTTCAACTATGCCTATTTATGCATCAAGAAAAAATGTGTATTCGAATCACTATGATTTCTCGAAGTGTGTGTAGAAAGCAGAACAAAAGTCTTGAATTATACCTTTGAAAACCTTAAATAGTCTCATAGTTCTCGCTCCAAGTGTTTGGTCTCTTCTCTCGCTTATATATACTTGGCATGGGCCACGGATGATGACAAACGGATTATGGTTGTCTTTTCTTGTCTTTTGAGCACTTTTTGCTATTTTCCATAGTTTTTTTAATTTAACGATTAATTATTTCTATCCAAATGTAAATTGTTCTTTCAAAAGCATATATTGGACTTCATATGTTATAAATAAAAAACGTTTTGCATTGAAATTAAATAGGAGGAATTTCAATTTAAACATTAATTTGGGAATGAAGGTTATTAACGTGAAAAAATTGTTATTTAGCATATATTCGCTGGTTAGAAATAAGAACTCATGTGTGCCTAGTTATACGATATACTTCCCAAATGCGGACGTAAATCCGATAATCAATAGATCTAATGGTCAGGAGGGGGTGTGAGGAATGGGGATAGGGGAGGGGTTGATGATTTGATTTATTGAATTTACTGATTTAATTGCTTAGTCGGTGAATGTTATTACACTCAGGACGACATTTATTCAAAGATACTTGAGTTTTTATGTTTGTGTTGAATAAAACTATTGCGCTTTTAGTGAGTGGTAATTATTAGTTGTTTCTGTCTTCGAAACTTAGAGAAGTAGTATGTACACAAATTTTTGTTAAATATTACCTCGTTAATGTAAAATTAACATCGAGAATAGATGAGAGATATCTGAAAATATGAATATGTACCGTTTTTTTGGTGCAATACTGCGTAATGTATAGTTACTTTTTAATTTTATGAAATCTTTAATATTGTAAAGTTTTATGAAGCAAACCTAAATATATAAAAACAGTCATTTTTTTTTTCTTTATTAATATTCTTCTTTTATCCAGCTCCCGAAAGTTTAATTGTTTTCGTAATAGGGGTTATGTCGTTGTTATATTATATCTTAGTTCATATGTATGAGGTGCTATGTTACTAATTAATGAGTGGTATGAAAACTTGTTACGATACTTTTATATAGTGATTAATGGTAAAGAACTTGTTATGTTATGTTAACGCTAAATTGACTCAAATGCTACTCCTCCTTGAATTTTCGATCAATGGGATAAGTTGTAATGATCAGGCTGTTATTTGTCGGACTTTGATGTAATATGTTAATTTCATAGTTTGCGCTTTCCCCGAGATAAACTTTACTATGTTTAGCTGTATTTATTCCGTTATTATTAAAGTAATATATTATGGTATTTTAGGTGAAAGTGCACCGAATGTATTTGAGTGAAACTAATTTTGACCATGTTAATTTAAAAATTAATTGGATGTAGAGATATACTACAAATGTGAATAATGTTAACCGCTCTTTTGATACGCAAAGTAGTTCTATTATGATTAAGATAGATAATAACTTTGTTAATTTTAAACTTTATTCAGGTTTTGAACATTACATTTGTATGTACATTATTTTTCTTAGACCGGATGATGCTATGTTAGCGTTAATAATGTGAAAACTTTGAGTTACGTTGCTATATTCGTTTTGTGAGGCGTATAAAGGAATTGTTTTTAATGTTTATGTTTATCCATAAAATGATTACAAGAAATTTTATTAAAAAACATCAATAGATCAATAGATGATTAATAGATCATGGTGAATGTGAGGAAGATGTTGGATATAACAAATCTGATTGGGCATTTGATTTACTGTATTTAGGGATTTAGGTAATGTGTAAAATAATATGACAGTATATTACTAAAAAAATAATAGACTTGAATCCAAAAGATATCAATAGAAAATCAAATGGTGAGTAATAGATCATGGTTATGATGTGTGCAGTTGTGAAATTTTATATTGGCAGAGTCTTTGATTTATTGATTTAGGTTATGTTTATTTATACATGACAATTACTAAAATATGACCTTGACATTCAAATTCAATAGTCAATAGATCATGTTGGACGGATATAGGTTGGGTGATTTCTTTTCTGTAATTTATATATTAGGTATGTAAACATGACACAAATATATATCAAATATGACTGAGATCAAACTTAGATACAACAATATAAATCAAGAAATACAATCGATATCAAGTGGCGCTGTGATAAGCAAATTAACAATTATGGAAATATGTGCAGGTAGGGGTATGATTTACTTGATCTTATGATTTAGGATATGGTGATATAACAATAAATCATTACAAAATTAACGAAAAAAATATATCCTGAAACAATAGATCAATAGATGACAAAAGGGGATAGGGAGTGAATTATATTTAAGATATTACTGAATTATATTTATGCTTAAGGTATTATTAAAAAACGATATGACAATCTTTAGTTAAAAAAATTATGCTTGAATCAAATCTGTATTTGTTAGCAATAGAATTCAATAAATTCAAATGGGAAATGGAGGTTAGGAGAGGTGGTGAAAGAAAGAGAGCTATTAGTCGACATACACAATACTAAAACGTTGTAAATATAAACTATCAATACACAACCAAATTGAAAAGTCAATTATGCTATATTTAATAATACACATAGATAAATTATTATTATTATTAAGCCTTGCCTAACTGTTTGAATTTACTGCATTTAACAATACAGAATAAAATAAATATAATATATATAATATGCTACCAACTCGTTAAAAGTAATTCTGACTAGCTTAGTCTGTAGATTGCGTAATTTTTTTATTTATTTTTCTTGACGGTTCTGAAACCATCATTTTCAAAATCTACAGACTCGTAAACATATACAAGGACACCAAAATTGTTGTTATACGAATGTTTATTAGCTCAGCACCGCACCGGCTCCAGCACCGGTGCCGGTACTGACTCGACTCCTCTGACTCAAACTCCTTTCACCACTTATTCCTTCTCGACTCCTGGAGTCCGACTCCTTTTTCCACTTCTGTTATGCATTCATCAATTCTACAGAGATACCCTCTGGGGGGTCCCCAACACCCTTTATTACAATATAACCGTCATTTTGAGATCTACAGTTCAGTCAATAATAGGTCATATAATTAGTTTAGTAAATTATACAAATTATTAAAACACAATATATTACTAACCCAACATCGCACGGAGCCTACACCCGGTGCCGAATGCCAACTACCTCTGATTTTCGATACCAAGTCTTTCTAGAAATCCGAGTTCGAATCCGATTTCAAAATTTCAGCCTTCTACAAAGATTTCAATTTTTAAGGGGCAGCTCCCCACTTACGGGGAGCAAGGGGACGTAATACTCGTCGGTTATACACGAGATTAAGTTCATTCATCTAAGGCCCCACAATACAACATTTTATAGCTCGATACGTTAAGTTTAACCTGTAGTTAAGACTACCTAGTCACACCAGGGGACCGGTTGACGTGCCGATATGAGCGAGGGATAAATACCCATGGTTGTAATATATAATATTATTAATATTATAAAAATAGGTATAATATATATTTTAAATTAATTATATAATTTTATATATAATTATTATATATATATATTTAAATATTTAAATATAATAAAAAATACATTAAAAACTTTTAAAATAAATAATAAATATTACATATCATAGAGTACACAGTATATGTTATATATATATAGTAAACCACTATAATTTATAGTTTGATATATTATATATAATATATATATACCTGTGTGTTTGTGTGTTGATGTGTGTGTGTGTGTGTGTGTGTTTGTATATTGTTTTGTGTGTGTGTGTGTGTGTGTATGCGCACGCAAAACCGAATTATTGAGGCGGGCCCGTCGGTCTTTCGGTCAATCGACCAGCTGCTCGCGCTAATCCTAATCTCACTCGGAATTTGAAGCGTCAAAAACGGCGTAAACCATACAAATTCGCCTTCACTCTCGGGGGCAGGTACCCCTATATACAACTTAGCGACTTGAAAACTCGCTTGTGATCAGTTTAACATACCAATAGGCCATATACAAAGTTTCATTACGATAACTCAAACCGTTTTCGAGAAATCGGTGTGATCGACGCCGTGGCGGCCCTACTACTCATGTATTCGAACGATTTATATATATCGAGAATCGGCATAAAAACTAAGGAGAAATCTGCTTAAATTTGCAGGTTAAATACAGAAAAGACGAAATTCAGTCTCTTGTATCATACGTATTAAAGCTTAATCCTCAGAGGCCTCCAGGACCAAT
>JABUQX010114548.1:0-10000 GCA_015478945.1 Trachelipus rathkii | reverse complement strand
CCGACAAAGGTCAAAATATAGTAATACTCAACACGCCGGACTACATCGAAAAATACAATATCCTCCTCTCACATAAAAACACTTACAACTGTCTACAGAACAACCCATTAAATATCTCCACGCTGTCCTTTAACAAAAATCTCAAATTCCTCTGTAAAGATCATCCCAATTTACACAATTCACTGAAAGCACAAATGTCAAATTTAGCCTAATTTTATGGCTTTCCAAAGCTCCACAAACCATATACACCACTCCGATCTATCATTTATAAATACCAACTGTCCCACCTACAAACTCTCCGCTTGGCTATCCACACAAGTAAAACCACTCATAAACATCATCTCCAAAACACATGTCGTTAACTCTGTACATTTTGTACAAAAAATACGATATCTCGATCCCTGCACTCAAAACTTCTATACCTATAACGTAACATCTCTCTTTACTTCTATGCCGGCATACACGACCTTACACATGCTAAAACAATATATATCTGACAACAACATACAACTCTTCTTCCCCTTACCTCTTATACTAAATTTAATAAACCTATCACTAGAACACAGCTTTTTCCAATTTCATCACTCTTTTTATTTACTAAAAAAATGGACTCAGTATGGGCTCCCCTTTATCACCAACACTCAGTAACATCTACATGGAGCTTACAGAACATTATCACATCCTTCCTCTTCCTAAACTACAACATGCTAATTGGCACACCACTTTGTCAATGACATCATTGTTTCTCTGCCTCATAACATAAGTTATGAGAGGGGGGATCACCCCGAAGTGGTTTAAGCGGGTTTTGGGCATCAGCCCGAAGGGCTGATTCCTTACCCCTCCTTCGGAGGGGTAATGCCCGCTTACACCCCTTCGGGGTGATTCCCCCTCTCAGGATTCACACCCTTTCATTGTGCGCATTCCATTGGGTTTTCTCTCGGGAGGTGATGTGTTGCTATAGATACTCTTGGTTAATGAAAGCTGTTTATTCGTAAGTTAGGTACGTTATGTTAAATATTACTATGACTGTGTGAAATTAACACTGATTTGTTAGAGAAATGATGAGTTTTGTAAGATATTACTGTGTTAACTGACGATGATGTGTTAGAAACGTGAGCCTCGGTTAAGATTTTTTTGAGTAATGTTAGGTTTTCTCGAAAATTTTGCTAATGTCTACGATTATTCATGGTTCAAATGATGTTATACTCGAGACGAGTGACACTTTGATGAAGATAGTGTCAATTCATAGTTCAAGATGCTGGTATCTTTGATAGATTGGTCACTTTTTTAAGGGTTTTTGTTAGATAATACGTCTTTACCTGTTGCTGATACGGTGGAAAAGTGGGAACATATCGAGTATTGTATCTTTATTATATAAATATATTCCAAAGAGAAAAACAGTTATTGTCATTATTATTATTATTATTATTATTATTATTATTATTATTATTATTATTATTATTATTATTATTATTATTATTATTATTATTATTATTATTATTATTCTTATTATTATTATTAAATTAATTATCATTTTTTCTTTTTAGTAATGTTTATTCTTATGAATTATTATTAATTGTTTTGTTTATTGTTATTGTTATTGTATGTTTGTTTATTATATTATTATTTATTATGATTATTATTATTATTATTATTATATTAGTATTATTATTATTATTATTATTATTATTATTATATTATTATTATTATTATTATTATTATTATTATTATTATTATTATTATTATTAATATTATTATTATTAATTATTATTATTGTTAGTTATTGTTATTGTTATTGTTATTGTTAGTTATTATTATTATTATTATTATGATTATTATTATTATTATTATTATTATTTTTATTATTTAAAAGAAAAAGCTAAAAACATCCTTGTAAATAGAAACCAAATTATTATTATTATTATTATTATTATAATTATTATTATTATTATTATTATTATTATTATTATTATTATTATTATTATTATTATTATTATTATTATTATTATTATTATTATTATTATTATTATTATTATTATTATTATTATTATTTATATTATTATTACTTTACTACAGATCGTAAAACAAATGTTGTACTTGAAACATGAAAATATATTTTGCTTTATTATTTTAATATTATTATTATTTAAACAACAAAAGAAAAATACCAATGAAGAACAACGACAACAACAACTATGACAATTATTTAAAACCATCATCAGTTTTGTTGCACTGATTGCATGAAATGTTATAAATACCTTGTACGGGTTCTGGTGTTGGTCTGGGTATGCGGAAAAGTTTTTTAATTAAGGTCAGGGCATTGGTGGAGGTTAGTGTTATGTTTTGAGGTATGTATTTTCTGAGGTGTTGTGTGTTTTTTTTCGGAATCGGAAGATAGGAATGGATAGTTGGGGTATTTTGTGTGGGTGGAATATTAGTACTGTTGTAGTATTTTTCTCTTGCTTTTTTTGTAAGCTTTATTAATGAGGTGGTTGGGGCATTGTAGTTTTCTAAAGGTGGTTCTGATTAGATTATTTTCTTTAGGATTGGTGGGTGAGCAAATTCTGAGGTCTCTGATGTATAGGGCAGTAAGGGTGGCTAATTTTGTGGAAGTAGAGTGGGAGGAAAACCAGTGTATTTAAAGGGAATTAAATGAAGGTTTTCAGTATATGGAAAAGTTTAGATAGAAAGAGTTGTGCTAAGAAATGCGTGTATCCAAGTAAGGAAGTTAGAATTCATGGGGTATTCTAACGTGTATTGTATGGAGGAATGTAATGTTGTTTATAATGTTGAAATATGTTTTTTGTGATGCTATGTTAGTAGTGATGGGCTATGTTTGAGAGCCAACCTATTTGCTAACGAAGGATAGAGGTTATCGATTTCAAACTAACTTGGTATATTGGTTATTGTGTGTGGTTAAACTGATCCCACGCGAGTTTTGGTGACAATAGGTCACCTCTAAAGGGGTGCTGCCCCCTTAGCGCCAAGGTTAAATTCGTCGTGAAAACCATGTTAGGCTTAACGTATCGGAGTGAAATTTGGATGTGAGCTATATGATGAAGTAATCTCGTCGTAGACGAGATTACGTACCCCTGCGTCCCCCCGTAAAGGGGGACGTACCCCCCTTAAAAAAAATTAAATTGATCGTAGAATGTGAAATTTGGGATACGAAAAACGATTTCCGAAGGGGATCGACTCTGAGTCGAAAAGCGATTCCGTAAGGAATCGTTTTTATGCACTCTGGTTCAGGCTTCGGCTCCGGCTCAGCCTCTGAGTCCAGTATTTATCTATAGAGGTTAGAGTTATCGTATTGGGTTAAAATTTGAAGGAGAGTTAGATGGTGACGTAATCTTGTCGTAGACGAGCTTACGTACCCCATGGATCCCCCGAAGGGGGACGCTGCCCCCTAGAAAATTAAAATAATCGTAGATGACTGAAACTTGGAGACAGGGTAGAGGAGTTGGAGTCTCAGACGGAGTCGGAGTATGATTCGGTTTCGGAGTTGAAAAAAGAAGAAGAAATGCATGGAATGCAAAACAGAAGAAGAAGAAGAAAGGAAGAAGAAGAAAGGAAGAAGTAAGAAGAATGAGAAAGGAAGAAGAATGAGGAAGTAGGAGGCTGAGAAGGAGGAGGCATCAGTATAGGCTCCGGTGCTGGAGCCGGTGCGGTGCCTAGTTAATAAACATTCGTATAACAACAATGTTGGTGTCTTTATATAGGTTATGGGGTCTGTAGATTTCGAAAATAATGGTTTCAGAACCATCAAGAAAAAAATTAAAAAATAAATAATAAATAATTAATTTAAATAAATAAATAAATAATAAAATTTCTTATTCTTTTTATGTTTATAACTTACAAATTTACGTTTTTACATACTCTAAAGCAGTAAATTAGTAAATTAAGTTGCCCTCCTCACCCCTTCCATGATCTATTGATCTATTGATCTATTGATCTATTGATCTATTGATATATTGATATATTGATCTATTGATCTATTTATTCAAGTCAAATTTTTTTTTTAAAATTGTCATTTTTACATACCTTAAAGCAGTAAATCAGTAAATCGTAAATCAACCACCATCCAACCACCATCGTCTATTGATCTAATTGATCTATTGATCTATTGATCTTTGATTCAAGTCATATTTTTTTACTAAAATTGTCATGTTTTACATACCTAAAACAGTAATCAGTAAATCAGTTAAATCAAACCACCCAACCACTCTCCTGTCCAGTTGTGATTTATTGATCTATTTGATCTTTGATCTATTGATTCAAGTAAAAAAATTTACTAAAATTGTAACGCTTTACATACCCTAAAGCAGTAAATCAGTAAATCTGTAAATCAAACCACCATCCAGCAATCATCCTGTCCATCCTTGATCTATTGATCTATGGATTCTATTGTTTCAGTCAGCATATGATATCACTATGGATAACATAAGCATAAAAATCAAGTCTTATACAAAGATCAATCAATATATGTTTACGTAACAAAGTTTCCACATTAATAAAGCTTAACTTAGCAATCATCTGAACTAGGAATATATTCCACGACAACAAACCCTTGACACATCTTAACAATGATAAACTGTTAACATTAAACAAAATTTCCACTTGTCCAAAGTAAAGTAATTAACATTGCATCCAAATACTAACCTATTCTTAATTTTCAACCTTTCACGTTATCCCATTAGACTTTTTTCTTGCACTTTCAGGATCATTTAACACTTTAGTAAAATGTAATCATAACCTTGTCGCGATTCATCCATACTGTCAAACGAATATACTCTAAATAATAAAGTTTCACATCAATAAGGCTAATAGCGTAACATGAACTAAGAAAATAAATGTAACAACGACAAACTAAAAAACAAAACAAACTTAAAAAAAAACCCCAAAACACGAAAAAATATACTGTTTTAAATATAACAAGTTTCATCCTGAATTCAGTAAAGTAACTATGCTTCGTTGCACAACGAATCCTCTTCATTACTTTTTCAAGCATAATCACTAAAATATTACGTTAATCTTACAAAGACACAGTAACATTTACAAAAATTATATAATCTAGGCCGATTATCATACAGACCAGTGAAAGTATGCTAACGTAAACAAAGTTTTTTTTTTAACAATTACATTGTAATATTTAACAAAATATTTATAATAGACCTAACCTAAATATCATAATCCCATCAAATAGATGCAAACAAACAAAGTTTTATCCAACATAAAACATAAAAAACAAGTTTTGGATAAACAGAGCATAAAAATAAGTTCTTTGAAATAAAATATCATAGTAAGTACAATAGTTTACCGAATTTAAAGCAGTAAATCAGTAAATCAGTAAATCAAACCACCTGTCCCCTCCGCCCCTACCTTACGCCATCCTGTCCATGACTTTTGACTTCGATCTAATGTTCAGTCACATTATTCGAGTACCATTTCGGATAAACATAGTACAAAAATAAGTTCTTTATATACTAACCAATGAATATATGCTAACGTAACATTGTTTTCACATTAATTAAGCTACATAGCATTACCAGAATCTAAGATATAAATGCACAATTGACAAATAGTCTTAGTTCTGGTAATGTCTCATGTTAGCTTTTTAACTGTGAAAACATTGTTATCGTTAGGCATATATTCATTGGTTAGTATAAAAAGAACTTATTTTTGTACTATGTTTATCCGAAATGGTACTCGAAATGTGACCTGAATCATTAGATCGAAAGATCAAAAGGTCATGGACAGGATGGGTAGGTAGTGGCGAGGACGGGACAGGTGGTTTGATTTACTGATTTACTGGATTTACTGCTTTAAATTTGGTAAACTATTACACTTTACTATGATATTTTATTCAAATAACTTATTTTTATGCTATATTTGGTTAAAACTTTGTTATTTTTATGTTATGTTTGGATAAGACTTTGTTATGTTTGCATCTATTTGCAGGGGATTATGATATTTAGGTAAGGCAATGATAAATTTTTGTTAAATATTACAATGATAATGTAAAAAAAAAAACTTTGTTACGTTAGCATATAGTCGTTGGTCTGTATGATAATCGGACTAGGTTATGATAAATTTTTTGGCTAAATTTACTGTGTCTTGTAAGATTAACGTTAAATGTTAGTGATATGCTTTGAAAAAGTGATGAATAGGTACGTTTTTGCGCGCAAGTATTAGTTACTTTCTGGTGTTTAAGTGTGGAACTTTGTTAATGTTAACAGTTATTCGTGTGTAAGTTGTGTTAGGTTGTCGTTGTACATTATTTTCTTAGTTCATGTTACGCTATGTTAGCTTTATTGATGTGGTAACTTTAATATGTTAGAGTATATTCGTTGATCAGTATGATAATCGGACAAGGTTATGATACATTTTTACTAAATGTTACTGTGTCAGTGTAAGATTAACGTTAATATGTTAGACATATGCTTGAAAAATTAAGAATAGGTTACGCTTTGCATGCATGTTAGTACTTTACGGTGTTAAGTGTGGAAATTTTGTTAATGTTAACAGTTATTCATGTTTAAGATGTGTCAGGTTATGTCGTTGTGGGTATATCCTAGTTCAGATGATGCTAAGTAGGTTTATTAATGTGGAAACTTTGTTACGTAAATATATATTGGATTGATCTTTGTATAAAGAACTTGATTTTATGTTATGTATATCATAGTGATACTCGATATGTGACCTGAACCATTAGATCGAAAGATCAAAAGGACATTGTTGCTAAGCAACAGCTCTATTGATTACTGTTTTACTGCTTTAGGTATGTAAAGAACGTTACAATTTTAGTAAAATTTTTGACTTGAATCAATAGATCAATAGATCAATAGATCAATAGATCAAAACTGGACAGGAGAGTGGTTGGATGGTGGTTTGATTTACTGATTTACTATTTTAGGGTATGTAAAACATGACAATTTTAGTAAAAAATTTGACTTGAATTCAATGATGCAATAGATATCAAAAGATCAATAGATCAATAGATCAATAGATCAATAGATCATGATTAGACAATAGGGTGGTTGGATGGTGGTTTGATTTACTGATTTACTGATTTACTGCTTTAGGGTATGTAAAAATGACAATTTTAGTAAAATATTTGACTTGAATAAATAGATCAATAGATCAATAGATCAATAGATCAATAGATCAATAGATCAATAGATCAATAGATCAATAGATCATGGAAGGGGTGAGGAGGGCAACTTAATTTACTGATTTACTGATTTACATCTTTAGAGTATGTAAAAACGTAAATTTGTAAGTTATAAACATAAAAAGAATAAGAATTTATTTATTTATTTATTTATTTAATTAATTATTTATTCATTTATTTTGTTATTTTTTTCTTGATGGTTCTGAAACCATTATTTCGAAATCTAATAGACCCATAAACTTATATACAACACACATTGTTGTATACGATATGTTTTGAACTAGGCACCGCACGGCTGCCAAGCACCGGAGTCCTATTACGATGCTCTCCTTCCTCAGCTCTTCTTCCTCATTCTTCTTCTTCTTATTCTTTTTCTCTTCCTTTTTCTTCTTCTTTCTCTTCCTCTTCTGTTTTGCATTCCATGCATTTCTTCTTCTTTTCAACTCTGTAAACCGAATCATACTCCGACTCCGTCTCAGACTCTAACTCCTCTACCCTGTCTCCAAGTTTCAGTCATCTACGATTATTTTAATTTTCTAAGGGGGGCAGCGTCTCCCTTCGGGGGACCCAAGGGGTACGTAAGCTCGTCTACGACAAGATTACGTCACCATCTAACTCTCCTTCAAATTTTAACCCAATACGATAACTCTAACCTCTATAGATATATATTGGACTCAGAGGCTGAGCCGGAGCCAAAGCCTGAACCAGAGTGCATAAAAACGATTCCTTACAGGAATCGCTTTCGACTCAGAATCGATTCCCTTCAGGAATCGCTTCTTCGAACCCAAATTTCAACCTTCTACGATCAATTTAATTTTTTTAAGGGTGGTACGTCCCCCTTTACGGGGGGACGCAGGGGTACGTAATCTCGTCTACGACGAGATTACGTCATCATATAGCTCACATCCAAATTTCACTCCGATACTTTAAGCCTAACATGGTTTTCAGGACGAATTTGACCTTGGCGCTAAGGGGGCAGCACCCCTTTAGAGGTGACCTAGGGTCACCAAAACTCGCATGGGATCAGTTTAACACACACAATAACCATATACCAAGTTTGAAAGCGATACCTCAATTCCTTCGTAGCAAAATAGGTTGGCTCTCAACTAGCCCCATCACTACTAACATAGATCCAAAAAACATATTTCAACATATAAACAACATACAATCCTCCATACAATACACGTTAGAATACTCCATAAATTCTAACTTACTTTCTTGGATACACGCATTTCTTGGCACAACTCTTTCTATCTAAACTTTTCCATATACAGAAAACCTTCATTTAATTCCTTTTAAATACACTGGTTTTCCTCCCACTCCACTTCCACAAAATAAGCCACCCTTACTGCCCTATACATCAGAGACCTCAGAATTTGCTCACCCACCAATCCTAAAGAAAATAATCTAATCAGAACCACCTTTAGAAAACTACAATGCCCCAACCACCTCATTAATAAAGCTTACAAAAAAAGCAAGAGCAAAATACTACAACAGTACTAATATTCCACCCACACAAAATACCCCAACTATCCATTCCTATCTTCCGATTTCGAAAAAAAACACACAACACCTCAGAAAATACATACCTCAAAACATAACACTAACCTCCACCAATGCCCTGACCTTAATTAAAAAACTTTTCCGCATACCCAGACCAACACCAGAACCCGTACAAGGTATTTATAACATTTCACATTTCATGCAATCAGTGCAACAAAACCGATGATGGTTTTAAATAATTGTCATAGTTGTTGTTGTCGTTGTTCTTCATTGGTATTTTTCTTTTGTTGTTTAAATAATAATAATAATAAAATAATAAAGCAATATTTTTTCATGTTTCAAGTACAACATTTGTTTTACGATCTGTAGTAAAGTAATAATAATATAAATAATAATAATAATAATAATAATAATAATAATAATAATAATAATAATAATAATAATAATAATAATAATAATAATAATAATAATAATAAATAAATAATAATAATAATAATAATAATAATAATAATAATAATAATAATAATAATAATAATAATAATAATAATAATAATAATAATAATAATAATAATAATAATAAAATAATAATAATAATAATAATAATTGCATAATAATCAAAAATAATAATAATAATTAATAATAATAATAAATAATAATAATAATAATAATAATAATAATAATAATAATAATAATAATAATAATTTGGTTTCTATTTACACGGGATGTTTTTAGCTTTTTCTTTTAAATAATGAAAATATATAATAATAAATAGTAATATGTATTGATGAAATAATAAAATATTAATAAAAATAATGATAAGAAAGGATTTAAGGATAAAAGGACGAAAATTAATAATTAATAATAAATCAATAATAATAATATAATAATAATAATAAATAAAAATAATAATAATAATAATATAATAATAATAATACATATAATAATAAAATAAGAAAGAAGAAGAAGAAGAAGAAGAATAAGATAAGAAGAAGAATAAGAATAAGATAATAATAATAATAATAATAATAATAATAATAATAATAATAATAATAATAATAATAATAATAATAATAACTAACAATAACAATAACATAATAACAATAATAATAATTAATAATAATAATAATAAATAATAATAATACATATATAATAATATAATAATAATAATAATAATATAATCAATAATATAATAATAAATAATAATAATAATAATAATCAATAATAAATAATAATAATAATAATAATATAAATAATAATAATAATAATAATGAAATAACTCTGTTTTTTCTCATTTGGCAATATATTTTTATATAATAAGATTTAAGT